>PVJO010023025.1:0-26871 GCA_004026905.1 Hystrix cristata | reverse complement strand
CTTGCTTCTATTTATGTGATGTATTACATTTATTGATTTGTGTATGTTGAACCATCCTTGCACTACTGGGGTGAAGCCTACTTCGTCAATGCATATGATCTTTTTGAAGGTTTGATGAATTCTGCTTGCCAGTATTTTGTTGAGGAATTTTTCATCTATATTTATTAAAAAGATTGGTCTATACTTCTCTTTTTCCTTTGGATCCTTGTCTGGGTATGGTAGAATCAGGGTAATGGTAGCTTCCAGGAATTACTTTGGGAGTACTCCTTCGCTTTCAAATTCATTAAAAAGCTTGAAGTGGATTGGTGTTAGACAGTCCCTGAAGTTTTTGTAGAATTCAGTGGTGACGCTCCCCTGGCCTGGGTTTTGCTTAGTTGATACATAATTTATTACTGCTTCTGTCTCGTTGCCTCTTATTGGATTATTCAGAATTGTTAAATAATATTGGTTCAATTTTGGTAATTCATATATATCTAGGAATTTATCCATTTCTTCTGAGTTTTCCAATTTATTACCATAGAGGTCTGTTAATAATGTGGTTTTTTTATTTTAGCAGTATACATTGTGGTTTCACTTTTTTCATCTCTAATTGCAATCTTTTTAAATTTTTTTTATTTTTTTTTATTTTTTACCAAGAACATGTATTGGTACATTGTATACATACTGATCACATTCATCATTGTTTTTTTGTACCTGTACATGACGTATCTTGGTTTTCCCCCCTCTTCCCCACCACTCGCTTCTGTTCCCCTCTTCCCTTAATTACAGCAGGTTTATTTATATTTTTCCATTTTTTCCCTTTCCCCTTTCTTACCTTTTTCCCTTCCTTCTTTTCCCCCTTCTCCCTTTCTAGTTCTCCTCTCTTTTGAATATTATCTTTCTTTTACCTAATATCTATTATGCCTCTTTGTCTTTATGTACACTTATGGTTTCTCATATCAGAGAAACAATGTGATGTGTACTTATGAGTGACTGATTTATGTCACTTAAGAGTATGTTCTCAAGGTGCATCCATTTACCTACAAATGACTCAAATTTACCCTTTTTATGGCAGAGTAGCACTCCATTGTGTAGAAAAACCACATCTTCTTTAGCATTCCTTAGTTGTTGGGCATTTGGGTTGTTTCCAAGACTTACTATTACAAATTGTGTTGCTATGAACATGGTTGTGCATATGTCTCTATGGTATGAGGTTTTCAATTCTTCTGGGAAGATACCAAACAGAGAAATAGCTGAGTCAAATGGAACCTTTAGATTTAGTTTTTTGAGGAGTCTCCATAATGATTTCCACAGTGGTTGCACTAGTCTACATTCCCACCAACAGTGGAAGAGGGTACCTTATTCCCCGCAGCTCCTCCAGCACTTGTTGTTGGTTGATTTCTTGACAATAGCTGTTCTTTCTGGAGTGAGATGGAATATCAGCATTGTTTTGATTTGCATCTATCAAATGACCAGTGATGTTGAACATTTCTTCATATGCTTATTTGTCATTTTTATTTCTTCATCTGAGAAATGTTTATTCATTTCAGATGCCCATTTTTGGATCGGATCTTTAAGTTTGGGGGATTGATTTTTTTTGAGTTTTTTATATATTCTAAAGTTAAACCCTTGTCTGAGGGACAGCTGGCAAAAATTTTTTCCCAGTCTGTGGGTTTTCATCCCGCTCTATTGGTGATTTCTTTTGCTGTGCAAAAGCCTTTTAGTAGGATGAGGTCCCAAGCACTGATTCTTTGTATTATTTTCCATGCAGCCTGGGTTCTGTTTGTAAATTTTTTTCCTACCCCTATGTCTTCGAGAGTTCTTCCTATTCTATTCTCCAGTAGATTTAGTGTTTCTGTTTTAATGTTTAGATCTTTGACCCACTTCAATTTTAGTTTAGTACATGGTGAGAGACATGTATCTAGTTTTAGTTTTCGTCATGTGGCAAGGCAATTTTTCCAGCACCATTTGTTAAAGAGGCTCTAATTGCAATTATTTGGGTCTTTTTCCTTTTTTGCTTAGATTGTCTAAGAGGTTATGTATTTTCTTGATCTTTTTCTAAGAGCCAACTCTTAGAATCATTAATTCTTTCTTTTTTGTTTTGTTTTAGCTTGGTTTGGCTTTAGTCCCAATTTTATTGATTTCTGCTCTAATCTTTATACAGATATTCCTCATTTAATGACTAAGCTCTGTTTCTGCAACTGGATCATTCATGGAACTGGTGACTAAATGAAGAATTGCACATAGTGTGTACACTACGATATTTGGAATAAAAAATGGTCAAAGGAAACTCCAAGTTGATGACTTTACTTTTCTTCGCATAACTCTTACATAAAGTAATGTATAACAGAATATAAAACTACAGTATTATACTGTACTGTACAGTCAGCAAAGCTTACAGTAGTATATAAAAAGGTGTATTGTACAAAAAAGACATTGAAGCTCTATAAATGAGATTACAGAACTGTACAAAAAAAAATATGGGTTGCAAGTTCAAGCAGTGGGTTGTAAGTCCAAACAGTCATTAAACAGGCATGTCATTAAATGAGGAATATCTGTAATTTCCTTCCTTGCACTAGATTTGGGTTTGGATTGTTCTTGTTTTTCTAGGACCTTGAGGTGCATCATTAGGTTAATTTTCTGGGCTCACTCTGTTTTTGTGATGTGAATGTTCACAGCTATAAAATTCCTTTTTAGGACTGCTTCCATTGTATCCTGGAAGTTCTGGTATGTTTTATTGGCATTATCATTTAGTTCTAGAAACCGTCTTATTTCTACCTTGATTTCTTCTGTACACCATCATCGAGTTAAGAGTGTATTCATGAGTTTCCACATATTTGCATAATTTATGTGTTTTCTTTTGTTGTTGATTTCTAATTTAATTGCACTATGGCCTGATAATATGTGTGGTATAATTTCAATTCTGTTACATTTACTTAAGTTTGATTTGTTGGCTAATATATGGTCTATTTTGGAGAAAGTCCCATGTACTATGAGAAGAATGTATATTCTGTTGTTGGGTGGACATTCCATAGCTATCTACTAAATTCATTTGTTTGAAAGTTTGGTTCACCTCTGCTACTTCTCAGCTGAATTTTTGTCTAGTTGATCTGTCTATTTGTGATGGTATGGTATTAAGTTTCCCCATTATGATTGTATTTATATTTATCTGATCTTTTATGCCCAGTAGTACTTGTTTTATGCCCAGTAGTACTTGTTTTATGAAGTTGAGTGCACCATTGTTCAGTGCATATATGTTAATAACTGTTACCTCTTCCTGTTGAATTGCTCCCTTGACCAATATGTAGTGACCTTCTTTACCTCTTTTGATCCATTTTGGCTCAAAGTCCACCTTGTCTGTGTATAAGAGAGCTACAAGTGCTTTTTTCTGGTTCCTGTTTCATGGGATATTGTTTTCCATCCTTTGATTTTTAGTCTATGAGTTTCTTTTTGGGTTAAAAGTATTTCTTTCTTTTTTGGGAAGGGGGGGTGCCAGGGATCGAACTCAGGGCTTTGAAAAGTATTTCTTATGTACATTATAATTTGGATTTTGTTTCTTGATCCACTGTGCCAATCTGTGTCTTTTGATTGGGGAATTGAGACCATTCAAATTGAGAGTTATCACTGATAGGTATTGACTTATTCCTGTCATTTCCTTATTGTCCTATTGCTGATTATCCTTCTCTTCTGTTTAACTTCTCATCCTGCTTGGTGTGTTCATTCTATTAGGCCTTTAGTCACTGCTAGTTTCATTGATTCTTGAGATTGTTTTGTAGTGCTAGTTTTGTGATCATGAAGTTCTTTAGGTGCTCTTTATCATGAAAGTGTCTTATTTCTCCATCAACTTGAAAAGATAGTTTTGCAGGCTATGTCAGTCTGGGTTGGAAATTGTTTTCTTTCAGAGACTGAAACATTTTACTCTAAGCTTTCCTGGCTTTTAAGGCTTGTATTGAGAAGTCTGCTGTAAATCCAGTGAATTTTCCTGCATAAGTGAGTTGTTTTTCTCTAAACATTTTTAACATTCTGTTCCTGTGTTGGACTTCTGGGATTTTGACTGTGATGTGTCATGGAGAGTTTCTTTTCAGACTGTGGCTATTTGGAGTCCTATATGCCTTATTTATCTGTATATTAAATTCTTTCACCTTATTTGGAAAGTTTTCAGCTATTATTTAAGTAAACAAATGTTTATGCCATTTGTGTTATATTCTGGTTTTTCACTAATTCTGATTAGTCTTAGATTAGTGTTTGCATCATCTAGGATCTGTTGAATACATTTTTCATGTTCTCTTGTTGTTTTAAGGCATCTCTCATTAATTTTTCAATGACAAGAATCCTGTCTTCTAGTTCTGAGACTCTGTCCTCAATTTGCTCACTTCTGCTGCCTATATTATTTATAGAATTTTTAATCTCCTGAATTTCTACTTGGAGCCCTTTTATGGACTTAAAATTTTTCTGTGCCAGCCATGGATGCTTTGCATCATTTTGCTTAGCTTTTCTATCCTTTTATTAGTGTTTTAGTTACTTTTCTCTTGTTGCCGGGACAGAATACTTGACACCCAAAGTTAGGGGAAGAAAGGTTTATTAGCTCACAGTTTGGAGAGGTTTCAGTCCACAGTCCACTGGGTCCGAGGCAGGGCGGCATGGCAGACCCGCAGCAAAGTAAGTCAGGAATGCGAGGAATGTAGGCAAGGAAATGCAAGCAAGCAGCTAATTAGCTTCTTCCTATATTTTATATCTTATCTAGGTACCTGTCTTTAGGGTGGGCAGCACTCCCACCCTTAATCCTAATACCCTTAATTTTAGTTTCACATCCTCGATCTCAGCAGAACCAGGCCAAACTGATCAATGGATTAATTTAGTAATCACACACTCTAGATCCACCTATCTCTTACCACATGAGGCTTTGGTGGGGACATCTAGACACAAACCATAACGATTAGTGTCTTCTTCAGACTTGTTGATGGTTTTGTTTAATTGGCTTAATATCTTACTTAATTATTTATACCTTCTGTGAACTTTTCAATTGCCTTATTAAACTGTTTTGTTATATCCCTATCCCTTTATACCATTTTGAATAATTTGGGTGTGAGGCTTTTGATTTCTTCCCCTTCGATGCTCATGGATCCACTCTGGGGAATTTTAGAGTTTTGAGAGGCATTTTATGGGCTTGTCTTCCCATGTTTCTTTCTTTCTTTCTTTCTTTTTTGCTATTTGCTTTGTGTTGGGGTTTTTAGGTTTATCGTAGTGGAAAGTTTTGTTTCCAGTATGGAGTCTTTTTATTTGATGTCTGCTTTTCAGTGATGTCCTCTGAGCATAGCTAACTACTGGGTATCGCCTCTGTCCCAGGATCTAACCTCTGTTTATTTGATACAGGAGGTTGCAACATGCTTGGCCCAAAACCCAGTTCTTCTAGAATGAGCCACAGTATTGTTAATGACCCCAAGGCAATCTATATATTGGTATCTCAAGAAAGCCAATTAATAGCAACAACTATGTCACCTCAGCTATAGTAATAAAATCAACATACATTATTATCATTCAAGTACAAACTAGATATTGACAAACCCTAAAGACCAATAAAGTACAACCCTTCTCCATAGAAAACAGATCTACAATTAATATTATGAACATTCTGACAAACCAAATATTGACCTACTATTGATCTATAGTAAATATCTACTAAATGGAACAACTTTACTAATAGCACAGTATTCAATAGCAATAGCATAAAGTTAGCTGTCTAGACATTCATAAAGCTTAGTTGTTATACTAGCAAAAGTAGGAGGAGGTAGGGAACTGGAGAATGAAAAAAAGCAAAATTTGAAAAAAATAATCATTAGGATATGACAAGGATGAGAGAAAAGTAAGATAGGGGACCCTATTGAGGAATAAAATAAAATTAATAGTGATAGAGAACGGTCACTGGAAACAAACAAGACAAAGGAGAAAAAAGATAAACAACAAAAGCAGGAGGTAATACAAGATAAAATAGAAGAGGGAAAACGTTGGAAGGGAAAAAGATAAAAGGAGAAAAATGAAACTAAAAGAAGAGAAAAAATTTGAAGAAAAACTCCAAACCCTGAATAGTCCCAATCAAGGAAAGATAAAAATAATACAACCTAGAAAAATCGAAAAAATATTGAGTCAAAGAAAAAATTCCTGTGTTATTAAATGAGTATTTTCTTCCCACAATTTGCAGGCTAGGAATCTAGCCAGCCATGATTTTCTATGTCTAGCTTTAGGGCCGACAGGTCTTTGAGGTGTCCTCCTTGCACTAGAGGCCCTTCTGTTCATTCCTCACAGACTATGGTTACCATTCAAACCAAGGTGTGTCCTTGCTCTCATTGGTAGATAGGGAATGTGTTCAGCCCTCTGATCTCTGGTGGATGTAGGCCACCAGGTGGGGAGTTGAGTGAGCTGTTGAACTTAATGTGAATGTGGTGCTGTCTGGTTGCTTTCTCCACTCCCCTGGTGTTGTTCTCATCCAAGACTAGGTCTGTTGGTTAGTTCTTGCCTCTGCTGCCCTATGCCTCTGGGTGCAGGGTGCTGCTCCTCGGGCGCTGGTGTGCTCTCCTATATGGGAGTGGGGTGGTGATCCTCTGGCATGGATCTGTCTGATCATAAATGTGGAGGTGGGACACCATTCCGGATCTACTGTCTCATGTGGAAGCAAGGTGCTGCTCTTCTGGTTTGGGTCTACTCATGCACGTGGAGTTAGGGCCCCACTCCTCTGGAGCAGATCTGCTCATTCAAGTGGGGATAGGTCCTCACTTCCTTAAGTTTTTTTTCCATGCGGTAACTTCTTTTTATCCTCAAAAGGACTCTCTATAAGATGTTAATACTGTCTCCATTTACCAATAGAAAGACCTAAACTCAAAGAGATGACATGACTAACCTAAAGTCCTACAATCAATAACTGGCAGAGTAGATTCGGATTTAGTAGATTCAGAATCTACTCCTCCAGACTATCTCTCCTCTCCAACCCTCACCCATCAGTGGACAGCACACTACAAAATTGAATGATACATACACAATGTTATTTCCTGTATCGTTCTGAAGGCCTGAATTTGCAATTGCCAACCAACATCTCATCCCTGATGCCATACAAGAATCTCCAACCCAAAAGTGTTAGAATGAACTCAACATTTCCCTGACTCCTCCTCCTCCTTCTGCTCAAGGTAGTTCTCCCCTGCCCTGTTCATGCACCTTTTAGTAGTTAATGGCACCAACCAGTAATTTGTCTGAGCCAGATTAATGCTCAGGTAGCCTCTTGTGCCATTCTTTCTCTCTGCCAGATCCTATCGTCTTGACCCTACCCTCCATGTCCAATCTTACGTTTTACTCCAAGATGCCTTGCTAAACTCTGAGCCCATTTCTATAGCCTGTCACTTGGAGCCCTATTACCCTTCTCCTTCACTTTGGACCCTCTGTTTACCACTTATTTCAAATTACCTTTGTTAGTTTCTTTACATTAATCCAAATGCTTAACATTTAAGCTCTTAGAGCTCATCTTTAGGCCATGTTTCTAGCTGCAGTTTTTCCCTTGTGATCTCATCCAGTTTCAGTGTTAAATATTGTCACTGTCCCATCAACTCTCCAGGTTTTAGCTCCATATTGAACAACTCCCCTTAACCACAGATAAATATGTATGCCCAAATTCCTACTGGAAAGCTGCACTTGGATAGTTAACAAACATCTTAAATTTACACCTTAAACTAAATCTCAAGGTGTTTCTTATTGACAAATGATATCACTGTTTTTGTTGCTTGAGCCTTGGTGATCCTATGACATAGCCAACACGCTCTTGCCCCAGGTTTTTCCCTTTTGTCATTTTCTGCATCTGAAATGTTCTGCCGGCTACATCCTTGGCATACTCTTTCATTTCATTCAGTTTTCTGCTCAGCTGACATCTTAGTAGAAAGGACTTCACTGACCACCCCATTCAGTATAGCACAACATCTCCTCCCACACCATCTAACCCTATTTCTTCAAACCACTTTTTACTATCTAACAAATTGTATATTTATTTGCTTGTTTCTTTATGATCTATCTCAGTCCTTTAGTAAGCCCCATGAGAGCAGAGAATTTCTTTTGTTCATTACTATTGCCAAAATAGCTAGGAGGGTGCGTGGAACATAATAGGTGTTCAATGAATATTTGCTAAATTAATAAATAAACGAATACTACACATATAGATAAGCAATTATATATGCTCTGCATTTTCAGTCTTCTAATCACTTGCTCATGCTGTTCCCTCTGTCTGGAATGCCTTTTTCTACCTGTGGAAATTTTATCCAGTCTACTAAATTCCAGCTCAAATACTGCTGTGTTTATAAAGCTCCATCCAATGCCCCCTAACGTGGCAGAATTAATCCCCACCCTTGTGCTGCTCTAACTTTAGGATCTAAATCTCTATGGTACTCATTATCTGCTGCCTTAAGTGGGAGTTATCTGTGTATCAGGCTGATCCTATGACTAAACATTGAGCTCCTTAAAGTATGGAATTCCCTGAAGTGTCTACCATAGTGCCTGGAACATTGTTAAATTAAATGGAAGGGAATTAAATGCTTGTTATTATGATACACAATTCCAATTAAGGATAATTAACCCTGAGAATGGTAGTGTTACCAGCAACTCAATTAATGGACTCTAATTGCTCTTCCCAGACATGGTCATGAGCTGGTATTCAGCCTTGGGCTGTAACATTCTTTTTTTTTTTTTGTATTTCCAAGAACATGTATTGGTACATTGTCTACATAGTGATGATCACATTCATCGTAGTTAATTTGTACCTGTACATGACAGACCTTGGTTTCCTCCTCTTCTTCCCCACCCCTCCCTTCCCTATTTACAGTAGCTTTATTTACATTTTCCCCTTTTTCCCTTTTTTTTCTTTCCACTTACAATCAAAATACCAATAGCATACTTCACAGAATTAGAGAAAGCAATGATGAAATTCATCTGGAACCAGAAGAGACCAAGAATAACAAAAGCAATTCTGGGCAACAGGGCTAAGGCAGGGGGCATCACAATCCCTGACTTGAAATTATACTATAGAGCTACTGTGATAAAATCAGCATGGTACTGGCAAAAAGACAGACCCGAGGACCAGTGGAACAGGTTAGAAGACACAGAAATAACTCCAAACACACTCAAATACCTCATCTTTGACAAAGGAACCAAATACCCTCGCTGGAAGAAAGATAGCCTCTTTAATAAGTGGTGCTGGAAAAATTGGCTTGCCACATGCCGAAAACTAAAACTAGATAAATGTCTCACCACGTACTAAACTAAAATTGAAGTAGATCAGAGATCTAAACATTAGAACAGAAACACTAAATCTACTGGAAGATAGAATAGGAAGAACTCTTGAAGACATAAGGATAGGAAAAAAATTTATGAACAAAACTCAGATTGCTTGGGCTGTAACATGTGTGAATCTCTTCATCATAAACTTTCTGCGTGATCTGGTGCTGCCTGGGCTATGCTGGTGCTTTGTGTGACCCCACCTCAGAGCAGTAGGTATAAGCAATGGAGCACCGAGTAGGGACCCTGCTTTTCTCATCAGACTGTGGGAGGCTCTCTAGCAGGGCAACAATACCGTTCTCCTCATGCTGGAGGCTATTTAGACTGAATGGAGGATGTCTCTCTAATCAGAGTGGAAGATTAAAGAAATCATTGCTTCTCCACCACACTGGTTATCACATTTGCATAAGAAGTTTCCCCCAATAGGCACATCTCCCAGAGGTGAAGACCATATCTTCTTAAAAAGGTGAGGCAAAGAAATCATGTTCCTTCTACAAGAATCGTGGTTTCACAATATGAGAGCCTGAACAATCTGTATAGTCCGGAAAAAAATCTCGTCCTCTTAACAAGGGTCGTGGCTTTAAATATCACGTACGAATGGAAGACTTCCAAATGAGCATCTCTTTCCCTGACCTTTCCACTGCTGGCTCTTATATCCACCTGTCTAATCAACACACACACTTGGATATAGGAATTTCAGATATTAAATGTCCAAACATCAAATGAAAAACAAATACCTCCTGATCTTTCTTTTCAAATATTCTCTTCATTTTCAGTTGATGGCAAGTTCATTCTTCCATGTGGTCAAATCAAAACTTTGAAGTCATCCTTGAATCTATTTTTTCTGAGAGCCATATCCAATCTGCTAGGAAAAAGTGTTGTCTGAATCTTCAAGCTATTGCCAGTACTCTTACTCCTCACTATCTCTACCATACCATTCTAGTTCAAGGCACAATGCCTTAGTTTATGATTGAAAGGGTTCCTAATTAATCTTCCTGCTTTTATTCTTGCCACCTATCTACCAATTCCATTTCAACAGAGCAGCCAAAATGATGATTAAAAAAAAAGTTAGATCATGACGTTCCCCTGTTCAAAACACTACTTTTGATTCAAGTATTTTACTGTGATGTATAATAGCTAATTGCATGTGTCATCTTCATTAGGTTAAGAGAAGCCCAGTTAGCTGGCAAAACATTTCTTGACATGTCTATGAGGGCACTTCCAGAAGAGATAAGCATTTGAATTGCTAGACTGAGTAAACCAGATCACCCTCACCTGTGCAGATGGGCATTATCCAGTTTATTGAGAGCTAGAGTAGAAAAGAGGCAAAGGAAGTATGAACATGTTTTCCATTTTAGTTGGGACATCCATCTTCCCTGTCCTCAGACATCCACACTCTTGGTTCTCAGGTCTTCAAACTCATATTGAATTACATCACTTCAGATCATGGTAATTCTCAGCCTCCCATTCCATTTCTCTGGAGAATCCTGACTGATATCCTAATAATATACACATAACATAAATTTAACCATTAATGAACTTTAATACATTGATAATGTTGCACAAGCATCATTGCCCTCAAATTCCAGAACATTTTTGTTGCTCCCAAGGGAAACTCCATACTCTTTAAGCCTCTGTTCCTCCCTCTCCCTGGTCCCTGGAAATCACTAATCTCCTTCCTGCCTGTATGGATTTACCTGCTCTGAACATTCTGTGTAAATGCGACCATATGAAATTGTAGGCTTTTGTGACTAGCTCCTTTCACTTGACATGATATTTTTGAGATTCGTCCATGCTGCAGATTCTTATAATGTACAAGAAAGAACTTCATTTCATTTTATGGCTGAATAATATCCCATTATTATGTAGATACATCACTTGTTTATCTAGTCATCCATTGTTGGACATTTGAGTTGCTTCCACTTTGGGCTGTTCTGAGTTATGCTACTATGAACATTTATGCAGAAGCATCTATTTTCAATTCTTCTGGTTATATATACCTAGGAGTAGAATCATGGGATAATGTAACAATTCTACCTTTAACTTGTTGAGGAACCAATAAATAGTTTTCCACTGTGGCAAGTCTACATTTCACAGAATAAAATTCCAAACAATAAGCTAAAAGGCCGTAAGTGATATAGCCCACCATGTATTAACTCTCTCGTCTCATCTTTTCTTAGTTTTCCCCTTAATTGCTCTGTGTCAGCTATTCTGACCTCTTCTGCAGTTCCTCTAATTTACCGTGCACACTGCTCAGAGCCTTCACACCAGTGGTTTTCTCTGCCAGGAATACTTTTCCCCAGACACTATGTGACGTTCTATCCTTTCCTCTGTATTTTTTGCTCAAGTGCTACTTTACCCCTAGAGGTAAAATAACAAAGCTAGTTTTATACCAGATGTCCTTATTCTCCTTCTATATTGTGTTAGTTTTCAATGGCTGCTGTAACAACCTCCCCTAAACTGGGTGGCTAAAACAATAGAAATACCTTTCTTCACAGTAGTAGAGACTAGTGGGGTCTCTTTCTGTGGTTCGTCTCTTTGTGTATGGCTGTCATTTCTCTCTACTTTCACATAGTCTTCATTCTGTGCATGTCCAGGTTCAGATTTCATCTTCTTACAAGAACATCGGTCACATTGGATTGGGCCCCATTTAAAATCAACTAATGTCACAGTCCCTATCTCCAAATACAGTCACATTTTGAGATACTGAAAGTTGGGACTTGGATTTAGGAATTTTCTGGGAACACAATGCAGCCCATAATACTTGTTTTATATTTTTCCTTAGCATTTATCTCTATCTATCAAATACACTGCATATCTTACTTACATATTGCATTTTCTCTTAATTGTCTTTTAGCTCCAAAAAAATGTGAGCTCAATTAAGTCAGTCATGGGCATCTCTTTTTGCTCACCAATATATCCACTGTACCTAGAATAATGCCTAAAACACAATAGATCCTCAATAGATATATGTTGAATGAATAAATATTTCCTGCCCTACATCTAGACTTGCTGTAAAATGAGACTCATTAGAGTAGGCAAATTATTTCTCCCTCATCAGTCAGGCCTTTCATCATGATTGGGGACCACATCTTCTTTCGACTAGGCTGTGATTCTTCTCTCACTAAATACCAAGGATAGTAGTGTTTTACTTTATATAAAATCGCTCCTTGTAAGTCCAACACTACGAGAAAAAAAAATCAATTCCTAGTGAATAAATTCTCTTTAATATGAGTCATGTTAACAAAACTGTAGATTTATGATCCAAGCTTCTACCCTCTGTGCTTTGATATTGGGCTTCTGATGTTAATTTGATTCATTTATCTCTTACCAGTGTACAAAGACTGCTGAGCTGAGGAACTTTCTGGTGCAGCGGGAAAATTGTTGGAGGAAAACTAAATAAACAAATGAGTCTTGTCCTTCATGTGTCCTTAATTTTTGTGCCATCTTGGGCGTACCACTTGGGACTCAGTTTTCTCATGTGCAAAACAAGAAGATAGGGACAATTTCTCTTGTGCTCCCAATCTTAGTAAATGCCACCATGATTTACACAGTTGCTTAGGTCAAAACCTTTAGAATAACCCTGGATTTCTCTCTCTCTCTCTCTCCCTCACCCTTCAAATCAAATCCACGAAAACCTGTCTCATCCATTCTATCTCCTAAGCATATTGTCTATGAAGTATATACTCTCCATTCCCACTGCTGTTACTCTGGCGTAAGCCAACATCAACTCTAGCCTGAACTACTGCAAAAATCTCTTATCTGGTGTGCCTATCCAAGTCTCTCTCTCTCTTTCTTTCTTTCTTTCTTTCTTTTCTTCTTTTTTTCTTCCTTCCTTCCTTCCTTCCTTTTTTCCTTTATTTCTTTCTTCCTTCCTTCCTCCTTCCTTCCTTCCTCTCTCTTTCTTTCTTCCTTCCATCCTTCTTTTCTCTTTCTTTCCTTTTGGTATTGGGGATTGAAACCGAGGAAACTCTACTACTGACCCAGCACTTTTTTTAAATTTTAAGACAAGATCTCACTAAGTTGCCCAGGCTGGCCTGAATTTACAATCTTCTTTCCTCAGCCTCCTAGTAGCTGAGATTACAGGTGTGTGCCATCATACCAGACTTCATCTACATCTTTTTAAACTTCATATCAAAATATCTCATTATTCCATTTAAAACCAATCTTTTTTCTCCATTAGTCTCAGGAAAAAGGCTCTGTAACCTACAGGCTAACAACTTTCATGACCTGGCCCCTGTCTAATGTTATAGCTTCATCCCATTCATCATCTTCATCTTTCAACACTAAGGTACTCTTCAAACTTGGATCTTACTTACTCAAGCACTCTAGCTTATATCTGGACCCCTATCCACAAGTCCACCAGCCACACACATATGTCGTTCCTTTTTATAAGACCAACTCCCTCATCTGTCAAGACTTACCTCATGTGCTATCCCTTGTAAGAATTCCTCCCTTTATCCCCACTTCAAAAAGATTGCCTCTGATTTCTGCTTCCACAGAGTTCTGCATTCACAGCATGATCTCTTTGCATTGTAATGATTATTTGGTCACCATTCTCCCCCATGAGACTACAATCTCCAAAAGTAGGAATAATGTCTGGTTCATATTGGTATCACCAACGCCTGAGTGGATACCAAGAAGGTAAAGTAATAAAGAACTCAAAGATCCCTTCCAGGATAAGTAGAAAGATCTTTAAACTAATAAATGTGACCAAGTCATAAAGCCTTCATTCAAGTCCTCACTCCGTCTTTGATTAACTATGTGACTGAAATGTGTGTGAGTGAAATAAACACTAATCGATAAAATTGGTAGGTTCATCCTATATGCCAGGCATTTTATTGGATGCTTTATCCAAAACTTCTCATTTAATCCTTATCAACAACCCATTGAGATGGGTGTTATTAATATCATTTCTATGTTATAGATGAAAAAAGAGACCTCATGCTGATCTATGAAGTGATCAAGGTCATAGAAGTTAGAATATGGAATACTGGACAGTTTTTACCAAGGCATAAGTAGGCACTGAGTCACCCTGCCTTCAAGTTTGGGTACTGGTAGTTAAAGACCAGTAACAAGTAGTGACTTCTGGGGTGGAGGGGCCAGTGGCTACTGTGGGCATGATGGGCAGAGATATCTGGCATCCAGCCCCATTACTACTAGGGAAAGCCTGGTATTTTGGTCCATTTTCTACTGCTATAATACCTGAAGCTAAACAATGTATGAATAAAAGAAGTTTATTTATCTCTCAGCTTTGGAGGTTGAAAAGCCAAGATCCTGCAGCTCCACCAATTTGGCCTCTGGTGAAGGCCCTCTTTGTAGTCATGGCAGATGGCATCATGGTGGGAGTGTACAGGAGAAGGAGAGATTAAATGGTGAGGCAGGAATCTAGAAAGAGACAGGAGGGAACAGGCTTGCTTTTTTATAACAATTGTCTTCTACAAGAACCAACTCAGGTCCCATGAGAATTACCTTATCCTCTTCTGAGGTAGAAGTCTCCATTGATCTCCCCCTCGACTCTACCTCTTAACATCAATGCTTCCAACATATGAACCTATGGGGGAGACACTTAAACCATATCCCAAACTCTGAACCTGGTAAAAGGCCAAGGAAAGCAGTGGGATGGATGAGCAGCACCAGGAAGGAAGTTTTGCATTCCTGTTGGGCTTCATTTTCCAACTTACTCATGTACAAGGTGTGATCCAAATATGGCATGTATTTACATTTTTTAAATGTACTGCAGTAAAAGACACATTGCCATTAATCTCCCACAAGACTCCCTCTCTTCAAACATGCTAATCGGTCTTGACACTTTCTGAAGCAGTTCTAGAAGTCCTCTTTCCTAAATGTCTTTACTTGTGCTGTCATGGCTGCCTGGATGTCTTGAATTGATTCAAAATATTTACCTTTCATGGTCATTTTGACTTTAGGGAAGAGCCAGAAGTCCAGTGGTGCCAGGTGTGGTGAATTATGTAGACGAGGACACACTGTAATGTTTTTACAAGCCTAGATTTCCCTTGCATACCACTTACTGTGTTTTTTAAAATTTTATTATCAACTCATTATTTTTTAAATCACACTTTGTGAAGATATTGGAGGTGTCTGGAAAAGTGTGTGCATGCACACGTGTGTGCATGTGTGTGTGTGTATACTTAGATGAAATAGGTATTTCTGGTTGAACCTAAATAAATGCTAAATGCTTTTAAACTTTGCCTAGTGCATGTGGGACCCCGGGTTTGACCCCCCTCTTTTGTGTTAGCTACCAACTTCCTTTCTCCCCGCCCGTTCTTGACTAACAGAGTAACTCTAAATTTCTTGGGCACTTGCTTTCTAGAGCCACAAGGGAACTCTTTAAAAGGACATTTTTCATTTTTCCTTCTCCAGAATGTGTCAAAGTTTCTAGCAGAAAAGCAAAGGCTATTAACCCTAGGTCATAGCATAGATTCATGGGAGAAATCTGCCATGGGCATCTGATTTCTAGGCTGAGAATAACTTGGAGGGGTTGGTAATTTCCCGAAGTACACTGAGACAAGGCTCCAAGACAGAGGGAAATAATGAAAAGATTGGGTCCTCCAATAATACTAACTTGTAGGGGAAGCCCCTTCTCTGGCAGGACACAGCTCCTCACTAGAATGTCTGACTAGATGAACAGTATTTAACCTGGAGATCAGTCCCCATGTGGCCTGTTGACCAGGCACCCTCATGCAGAGAACAGCTTGCATGGCTGTTAATGAATCACCCAATTCACTCAAAGACTCACTTCACATTCCTTAAAGGTACATCTGTAATTAATATTTTCTCCCATTGTTCCCTCTGTCCAGAATAACCATTCCCTTCTTTTCATCCTAGCAAGCTTTTACTTATTAGTGAGGCCTTCACTCAAATGCCTTCTCCTTAGTGAAACCTTTGCTGACTTCCAAACGACTGAACAACTTCTTTCCTTGGAATCCCATCACACTGTACTTGCAGTTCTGCTTCATTGCCTTTCGGTTTATGATAAATAACCTGTCTTCCCTGGTGGATCTCAAGCTGTTCAAGGGAAGGCAACCTGACTACCCAAACTTGTATTTTACTCCAACCCTGAGTCTCACTGCCCTAGTCCCATCGCTACTTCATCTTAGCGTAGGATCTGGCACATGGTAGGCACTCAGCAAATAAAGAATTTGGAATAAATATGGGATGACATGATGAATATTAGGTGTCGAGTGATAGGGCACAGTAATAGGAATATACAAAAAAAAAAAAAAGCCTGTGGCCCAATAGCTCCTTGGATAGGCCCCATAATATAGCAAGCTAATCCTTCCTCAGGCTGTTGGAGTCAAAACCTCATAAGCTATAAACATGGGGATGCATGTATCACTGTCCTATGGTGATGTTAACTCTTCAGGGAAGATAGCTAGAAGAGGAATAGCTGGGTCAGATGGAATTTCTAGCTTTAGTTTTTTAAGGCGTTAAAGTGATCATACTACAGTGATTCATGTATCCCCATGTTTATAGCTTATAGCAGCAAAATTATAATAGCTAAACCTTGGAAACAGCCCATATGCTCATCAACAGATGAATGGATAAAGAAAATGTGGTATTTAGACACAATGGAGCACTATTCTGCCATAAAGAAGGATAAATTTGAGGCATTTTTAGGTAAATGGATACAACTCAAGAACATAATCTTAAGTGAAATAAATCAGACACACAAGTTTAAATATCACATTGTTTCACTTATATGACAAACTCAAAGTGTAAATAAGGAGCAAAATAAAAGATAGACATTAGGAAGCAAGGAACTCTTTTTCAAAAGGGAAGGGGAACAAAAGATGAGGGAGAGTGTAGGGAAGGAAGGGGAAAAGGGATTTTAAAAAGAGTTGAAGAAAAAAATGGAAATACAACTTTTGCAAATGGAGAAGAGAAGAAAAGTTGGTGGGAATGGGGGGAAAAGAGGGGAAGGGGACAAAAAATGAATTAAGATGTGTTATGTATAGATTCCTCACAATAAATGCAATCATCATACACTGCAAACATACACTAATTAATAAATAAATTCAACAAGTCTTCATTGAAAAAGTAAAGTCATTCCTCCTACACTTGCTTTAATAAAAAAAAAATCCTCACACTCTCCAGATATGTCCTCTCAGAAAGCATTGAACAATTCCTTCAATTTAGCTGTTGGAAAAGCATCCAGTTTCTCTTCTGGCACTATTTCCTGGCACTGAGATTTGCTGCTATATTCTCTTTTGCCCCAGAGCTGATGAACACATTTCTTTCCCTGAGAGTGGAGTCAATAGGCAGGGCTTGTCGTGGTTGGGAATGCTTCTCGCTGGTGCCTTCTGGGGGTGGTACATTGGGCTGGCTCACATTGGGAATGCCCTCCATTCCTGCCACATTCTGAGATCAGTTCTGTAGAGGTAGAAACAGTCTTGAGAAGCTCGAGATCTCTGGGAAGCTAAATATGGCGGAAGATGACTCGCCTCTCTCTTCTCCAGCGCCTTCCTCCTATGACCATTGTCTGTTCCCAGTTAAAAATGGGTACAGAAGAAACACCCTCAATGTGCTCATGATGATAAAAGTCTATTAGACCTGCCAATATTTTAACTTCTTTCTTTCCCTGCTGATCCAATGGCACAAGAAACCTAAAATTACCAGGAGGCAGCTGTAGCTTTAAATTTAGTAGGAATCTTACACTGTGCCCTAGTGGAAGCACACACCCTCAGGCAACCAAGACATCTAGAAACAGAACTTGCCAAATGAGTTTTCAAGAAATTTCCCAGTGAATCTCTGGGAATGATGATGGGTGGAGCCACTTCTGTATCCATCCACTTTCCCCTACATCTGTGTATTCTGCCTATTGGAGACAGAGTGCCATATACTGACTGTTGGTTTGAGATAGCCTGTGCTTTGAAGAACAAAGCCCCAAATCATAAGCATCATCTACAAGATGTTGACTTGTCTGTTCATCTGTGCTCTCAAGAATTCACAGCAGGCCCACAACTTGTGGCTAATGTGGCGCCAGTGGATCCCATTGTTACGCACACATTGTTATGCCTCCTTTTCCATAAAGTGATACCGTTAATGAAAGACCAGCCAATATACAGAACCTCACATTGGAAACAGAATTTCTTTAAAACTCAGATAGGAAAGTTGGCTTAAGCACTTCAAGCAGAAAAGGAAAATTTTTCACTTAATATAAGTAAATCCTAGTTATGATAAATCATTACTTCTTTTGGGGCAAGATCTTACATACCATCAAGATGCTGGTTTGTCTCTTCAAGGGAAAATACCACATTGAAGACTCAGCACTGATCTCTGATACTGAAAGATCAGAAAGTGAGGTGAGAGTAGCTAATCAGCCTGGACAAGAAGGAGCCCATATTGTTGATTCAAAGCGTAGCCGCTAAAACAAATATCATGATTACTCCATTCATAGGTGTATTGTGAAAGAGCTGGTATGATAAACAGAGACTGAGTGACATCTACTGACTAAGTTGTCCTGTTAACTTCCTGTTTAGTACTTATACTTCAGCAGATGGTCTTTCATGATCATTATTGTGAGAGGTAAAGATCCTCCCACTTTGTGCCCACTCCTATAGATCCATCTATATGTCTCTTCTTTGACTTTGATCTCCCAGTTCTGCTCCTTCCAAAACCTTGACCAACCAGTTAAACAATTGATTACTGCTCGGAAGTCTATATATAAGAAGCTAATTACATCTTCGCCCAAAGCAGATGACTTACCGGCTCTGCACACTTGAAGGATTTTCCCCTACTACTGTATTTCAGAGTTAGCTTTGAGGAGGACTGTAACACAACTGGCAGCCAGTTGTACTTTTGCTATCCATTTTTAACGCACGTCAACACATGAACCAAACTCCAGCTTTTTCCTCTTCTATAAACTACTTATAGACAATGGCCCATGAGGATATGTGTGTGAGCTGAGAGAGAGAGACCTTGTCTCGACAGTGGGGACTAGACCACCTGTGCAAGTAACTTATTCATGCCCTCTGAACATACTCAGATTTAATTCAGAATGTACCGCTCCTATCAAACCATGAATTAATGCTGTGACCAACCAATCTTATGAGCTGGTAGGTCCAACAGAACCTAATTGGTGACACAAGCCCTGGTGGCTCAGTTCGTTAATTTCCTATGGACATTCACTCTTTCCCCATCGGGACTTATAGTACATCTGCAGCTCCTTTTTTTCCTTTTATCCTTTTATTCAACACCAGCTATATCACAAATATTTTGAAGTTCAGTTACCCTTTGAATATATATTTGTATTTTCACAACTGTAACTTCGATTTGAAATGGTGGAATATGATAGCTTTTTTATATACTTATGAATTACATGTATACCACAACAAATTGCAAGTATATTTCTGCTCCATCGGTATTTTTTCAGTTTTTATGTTTCAGTACTATATGTTTCCAATGCATAATGATTACATTCCTTATGTAAGATCATTGTTATTCTATGTTACTGTAATCCAACGAAGTTGTAGTATCATTAACATCACAAGAACAATTTTACCTTCAGTGTTTATATTTTAATTGATTTCATAATCACACTCACATCATTGTCAGATATTTTGCCTTCAGTAGAAATAAATATTTTCAGTGCAAGTTTATTTTATAAAATGGACAGAAAATAAGAAAGGCTAAATATTCCACTATAAATTGCATCATGTAGATATTGAAGTTAACTTAGTTCAGCACTATCATTTTATTTTTCTTATCTGCAATGATAGCTCAAAATCAAAATCAGCAAAATTAACACAAAGTATAGTTATTTGATCTAAATTAAAAATCATTTACTTTCTGCATCCATATGTGGGGTTTATGATTGTCTCGGGTGCAGTTTTAACTAATGACTGACTTTGAAAACAGTACTGATTTCTTCTGCAGGTTCATGTTGTCGCGTTTTCACAGGGCCAGTGACATTACTATGATCACCACATTACACGGTAAATGTATGAAGAACATTGGCATATTATAGTACTTGTATAGTCACATTATTCATATTTATATAAAAATGGAAAATCAGTATTTAACTTTTCAATTAACACACACCTCTATTTTGTAGGTCATTACAACTCTCTCAATAAGTAGGCCTTAAATGAGTGCTTATTAGAAAACTAAATAGTGCTAAAAGATTAGTTAATGCTTTAAAAGAATTTTGCCACATGGGGATAATATTACTTTTTATTTTGAGTATTCTTAGTTATTATTTCATTCATTTTAATATTACAGTCCTGATCATACAAGAATAGGTCCCATTTTCTCATTTAAATTGAATCTATTTTAACTGCTTATAAAAACATACAAATTATACAAATTAAAGGGTAACAGGTAATGTTTCAATACCTGTGTGTCCATTGTGTAATGTTTTAATCAGCTTAAACAAGTTAAATCAAATTAATCAATTTAAAGATTTGTTACTTGTTTATGGTGAAAAGTTTGAAAATCTTTTCTTCTGGAGTTTTCAAATGCACAGTACATTATTGTACTGATAGTCACCCTACTGTGCAACAGTACATCAGAACTTGTTGCTCCTATCTAAGAGTAACTCAGCACCCATTGATCGACCTTTCCCCATCCCGCCTTCACTCCTGGAGCTTCTTTTATAATGGAGTACAATAGGGACTTGCCTCAAAACCCTGGTGGTCTGTGCTTCAGTTCTTGTGTTGGCGTTCACTGGAGGTTCCATATGGCATCTGTGTCTATCACAAATATAGCTAGATTCATGGAATCTACCAAATCACTTATCTGAAGCAGCAGTGCCATTTGTACTGTAGCCTGGACACTCTTCACTGCCCTTTCTTGCAAGACTGCCCTTTCTTATAAGACTCCATCTTACTCCAGAAAGAATGACCATCATCAAGAAATCAAACAACAATAAATGCCAGTGAGTCTGCAGGGGGAAAAGAAACCCTTTTACACTGTTGGTAGTGTAAACTAGCATCTTGGTTACTTTTCTCTCATTGCTGAGACAAAATACTCAACACCCAAAGTGGAAGGGGAAAAGATTTATTTGGCTCACAGTTTTTAGAGGTTTTAGTCCACGATGGGCTGGATCCAAGGCAGGGTGGCATGGCAGACAGGCTGAAGGTAGCAAGGTAAGCAAGAGGATCAAAAAGGGGGGCAGACAAGCCTCTTTCTGTCCCTTATATTTTATCCAGGCTACCTGGCTTTAGGGTGGGTAGCACTCCCACCCTTAATTCTAGCATCATATCCTTGATCCCAGCAGAACTATTTCAAACCAATCAGTGGACTAATTTATTAATCACACACTCCAGATCCAGCCCCACCTATGACCACAGTAGGCTTTGGGGGGACATCTAGACACAAACCATAACAACTAGTACAACCACTATGGAAATCAGTGTGGAGATTCCTCAAAAACCTAAAAATAGAAATTTCATTTGACCCAACTATTACCCTAGTAGGTGTCTTTCCCCAAAGAGTTAAAGACATCATAATACAGTGATGCACACATACCCAAATTTATAGCAACACAATTCAGGATACCTAAATCTTGGAAGGGGCCTATATGCCCATCAACAGATGAGTGGATAAAGAAAATGTGGTGTTTACACACAGTGGAGTATTACTCTGCTATAAAGAAGAAAAATGATGCACCTTGAAACCATAATGTTAAGTAAAATAAATCAGTCGCACAAGCTTAAACATCACATAGTTTCTCTTACATGAGAGACCTAAAGTACTGTATGTACACAGTGGTATCTCAGTTCATGAATGCTTCTGTTTGCGAACACTTCAGCTCACAAACAGAAGCGTTCAGCAAAATATTGCTTCTGCCCCCAAACTCTGCATCAAGTGATGAACACGACTCTGACAATCTTCTCCAGAAATGTAGAATGAATTAAGTTTGTGAACTGAAGTACCACTGTACAAATAAATTAAAAAGCAAAATAAAAGATAGATAAAATGAAACAGGGAGACAGATCTTTTGCAAATGGGAAGAGGACCAAGACGTGGAGGGAGAGCATAGGAAGAATTAAAATGTGATGTGTCACATACATGTAACCACTACCTACAATGAATATAATCATTATGTATTGCAAACATGCAATAATAAAAATTCACGTTAAGCAAAATAAGCTAGTCTTAGAAAGTTAAATATATTTTCTCTTATACGAACATTTGAAGTACATACATACAGACATACATACATAAATGAGAGGTGACCGGAAACTAGAAGGTAGACTTTTAGAGATAGAGAAGGGAGTAAGAGGGAGGAGGGAGGAAAAGGATGAAAATAATCAAAATATGGTATATGCATGTACCAATATACCAAAACAAATCTCATTATTCTGCATGACTAATATGTACCAATAAAAATAATTTACTCCTCTAAAAATCTGTAACATTTTCAGTTTATCTCATAGATTGTCCAGTATTCCCAATTGTAGCACACTCAGTCTCCAAAATTCCAAGTCATTAAAGGAGGATAAATTTAAGTCATTTGTAGGAAAATAGATGTATCTTGACACCATAATGCTAAGTGTAATAAATCAGACACAGTAGGTTAAATATCACATGTTTTCTCTTATATGAGAAACCCAAAGTACAAACAATTTAAGGAGCAAAATAAGAGATAGATGAGAGGAAACAGGAAGGCAGACCTTTTGCAGATGGGAAGGGGATCTAGATGGAGGGAGATGGGAGGGAGCGGAGGAGAAAAAGAGGTAAAAAGGATGTGATACATATATGTACTAACTTCTCACAACAAGTATATTCATTATGTATCACAAATACATACTAATAAATAGATAGAATGAAAAAATAAATAGTACAACCACCATGTTTTTCTGAAAATAAAACCTAACTGGGAAATAATCAACCTTGAAAACTAGAGATTGAAAATGTCAGCCCCAGTCAACTTACCCCTTCCTTGCCCACCATCACTATTCTCTTGCTCAGTGGCTAATCTGTAAAGAAGGCAAGCCAAGGATAGGCTGATTGGGGCTGCCATTTTTGGTCTCTAGCTTTCAAGGCTGATTGTTTTCCAGGTAGGTCTTATTTTCAGGGAAATGGGGCATTATGGAAATTAATATGGAGACCGTTCAAAAAACTAAAACTAGAAATTCCGTTTGACCCAGCTATTTCCCTTATAGGTATCTGCCCCAAAGAATTAAAGATATCATGTTGCAGTGATACAGGCATACCCATGTGAATAGCAACACAATTCATAATAGCTAAATCTTGGAAGTGGCCTATATATCCATCATCAAATGAATGGATAAAGAAAATACAGCATTTATACATAATGCAGTACTACTCTAACACAAAGGATAAACTTGAGTCATTTATAGGAAATGGATGCACCTTGAGACCATAATGTTGAGTGAAATAAATCAGACACGCACGCTCAAATATTCCATGGTTTCTCTTACATGAGAGACCCAAAATATAAATAGAGCAAAATCAAAGACAGATAATAAGAAATAGGGAGATAGATCTTTTGCAAATGGGAAAGGGACCAAAAGATGGAGGGAAAGGAGGGAAAGGAGATGAAAAAAGAATTAAGATGTGTTATGCACACGTACCAACTCCCCAAGAGGAATGCCTTCATTATGTACTGCAAACATGTACTAATAAAAAATAAAAATTGAAAAAATAGACACAGTGATGATATGCCTAACACCAGAAAAAAATAGACCTATGAAGCACTGTGCTACTTTTTCAGTAGTAGGTGAGTTACACACTGGCATTACCCAGATAACTAGATCCTTGAAAATTTCACTATGTCATGAGTCACTGCATCCTTATAAGGTTTATTTTATATCCCTTGGAGCTCATGAACCCAGCATACTGTATTCGTCACTTCCTCTTCATTAGAGCAAATTAAATTTGTTATGGATTTAGTGGACTAGCATGAGATCCTGTAGAACTTTCAGATTATGGTGATCTCTTTGGGAATATCATATTAAAAAACAAGAAAGCTTAAAATAGACCTGTATCAAGACTATGAATGTGTGCTGCTGCCTATCCAGGTGAATGCGAACAGCTCATTGTTCTTCTTCCCAGTGGATATTGAAACAAATCCTTTAGCCACATCAAAGCCACTTATCAAACACCAGAGACTGTACTGATAATGACCCATTATACTAAGAATATTATATCTGCCACAGAAGCTTTAACCAGGGCTGTTACTTGTTTAAATTTATATTAGATCTTCCTCATCTGCCATGGTATATATGATTTTTGCTGCATAAATGGAGACATAATATGGATTATCATCCCTGCTTCCTTTGTCTTTGAAAGTGTCATTAATCTCTACCATTCCATTTAGGGTGTAGTATTATTTTCTCTTTGCAATCGTGGCCTGAGGGAGGAGTACTTTTAAGGGCGTTCGCTTGTGCTCTTCTTCCACAATAATCTCTAATATTTAGGCTCAGGAATCAAAAATCAAATTTCTTCCACATGCTAAATTTGTCCCTGTGTTTAAGCAATCAGAGACTCTCACTGAGTGTGTCTGTGGTCCCATTGGACCTACTTGGTAAGGCAGACCAAGAATTCCGTATGTGCTTATTCTCGTGGTGGGAGGGCATTACTGTGCTTTGCGTTCCTTAATATCAGTGTTTGTTCAAACTCTGTGTTAATATCAGTGTTTTCTCCAACAACACTCGAAAGATACAGTCTCCCTTTCCCCAATGTACACTTCTACAGATAAATGTCAATAAATTTATTTTGGGGAAAGTCTAGTACGATCATTTAAACATACACTTAGTGTTGCATTTCAAGGATACTCATGACTTCTAAAACTGAAAAATGGCTAAGATAGGAAAACCAGAAAAATAGCTGAACATTTCACTGGGGCAATGTAGATAAACTCCCATGTATTCATTTCTTGTAGTTAAAGTATGCGTTTCAAGCAAAATCTTTGTTAGCCTACTATGTGTCCTGCTCCTCTAGATTCCAGCACTGAAGAATCCCCAGTTGCCACTTGAATTCTGGTGATAATTACAATAATTATACTCAACTTATCTCTGATGGTTATATACTGTCACCTGACCTCAGCTTTTCCTAAATATTATCATACCCACTGACATCACAGAGCTCAATTCCATAACCATATCTCCTACTGTCAGCTCCAGCCTAGCAGAATAGAGAACATGAACATCTGCACTTTTCAAATGTTTTGGAACCATCCCTCACCAGTACATTTCTTTCCACCTTAGTAAAGGTGTGCCCTGTAGGCCTTCCCAAAGAACACAGTCATTTAGAGGGCTCTCAGGTTTCATGAAATAAATCTATTATAATATTCCCATTTCTAAGAGCATTAAATCCCTTTCTGAACATTCTGAAAAGCCAGTCCAAACATTTCATCACATTTTACGTAGTCCACATCTTCTTTCAAATTTCCAGGAGTTATTCAAGCCACCTAAAACTAGGTCTGACTCCAAGTAACCTTATAAGATATTATATTAAATATATTACCTGTACAAGATACATTAAATATTGAGTTACAGTAGAATACTAACAAATTGAAAGCAAAAAAGCCTTTTTGTGTAGCCAGCTTCATATTCTACTCCCCTCTAGCAGGTATCATACCCAGCCATTTTCTCTCAGTTCCTGGTAGTACATATTACGTTCCACAGCTCCATTGATTTGTAACATCCTCTATTCCCCAGAAAGCCCACAGCTTCTCTAGCTGGGCTCTGCTAACTTAACCTATTTGTTGATTGAGTGGGCAGAAGTGGAAGTAGGGGAAGATTTTGAGAAAGAGTTTGTTTTGCAAGGTATCTTCTCAGCTAAATCTCTACATAGTCTTCAGACAAGAGGGTGGCATTATTGACTAGCAAGTCTAAGTAGACAGTTTTTGAAAGACTCACATTGTTTGGGGGAATATGAGTTCAATGTTCTCTAGTATATACATCTAAATAACCCCATCCCAAGTCTCAGATTGTGACTCATTCTCTATCAAAGCCATGATTTTAGCACAGAGGCCTTATGGAGGTTGTGGAGTCAGCCTTCTCTGACACTCTCCTACTCTTAAACTTTAGGTCTTTAGCTTTCTCTGCTTCTCACTGGAGGAGATGAGAGGGTCTTTATATGTTGTCATAGAGGACTTTGGACTTTTGCACAGTGAATTAAGTTGGTAATTGGCTGTCTTGAGCCTGTTATTTTCTCCCTTTGGTGTACCAGTATCACTCAGGAACAACCAATTCATTCTAGTCCTTGTTTTCCAGGATGATAGATATATTGCATGAAGCAATGTATCTTCTTGTGAATACATCCCAATTAACCACTGATGAAAGATTTAGCAATTGTAATTTAACAGGAAGTCCCAATTACATTCTAAAAGATGGTGATGCAATCCTAGAATTTCATTATTAAAAGTCTACTTCCTAGGATTATTTTTGGTCAAAATTGTCCTTGGTAAGTTTTCTCAGCAGCAGACCATGGAACAAATTATCAGTGTGCACATTATTTACCAGGGTAGAGCTCCCAAGGAAAACTGATAGAAAACTGAGGAGTGTTCCTTTTTCCCCACAGCCCCTCCAGCATTTGTTGATGGTTGATTTTTTCATAGATGCGATTCTTTCTGGAGTGAGATGGTATCTT
>PVJO010023024.1:0-26879 GCA_004026905.1 Hystrix cristata | reverse complement strand
CCACATCGGTTCCCATAACTTTCTCAGAAAGCTACTTGGTGTGAGATAGCAGTTCACTCAAGGCAGTGCTGCTCTCGTTCCTGTCTGGGTTTTGTTTTGTTTTGCTTTGTTTTTTACACGTGTTTGAAAACAACAACTCCGTGTTTGAAGGTCTGTGTTCATTTCATGTTGCCTTTTCTGGCTGTGAAAGTGTTCACAAGGCACTAAAATGCCCCTCGCCTGGGATTTGCTGGCAAGGGAAATGGAGACAGCCCAAAGGATGCGGCCGAGGTAGTTGGTAATGAGCTGCAGGAGTGCGCGTCCTGCTCAGGCCTGAGCAGCCCCTGGCCTGGCATTCAGCACAGGGAAAGTGATGGGAGACAGGAAGGTGCTTTAGCTCTTCTTTTTTCTATTATTTTTAACACCTTTAACACGTGGCATTCCGTACAATGAGCTTATTGCTTCCATGAAGCTTTCTTGGTTAAAATGAAAAACCTACAATTTAAGCAAAATATCCAGAGACTCAGAAGGAGATTAAAGCCACTGAAGAGAAAGGCAACTTAGCTTGTAAAGGACAAGAAAGGAAGAGTAGGAAGTAGCTTATGTAAGCGAGTTCATGTAGAAAGGCTGTTGGTGGGTGGGGCAGCATGTGCTTTAGTTTGCTGTAAGCAAAGTACCAGTAAAGTGTGAGCAGTGTTTCACGTTAAATAGATGGCTTGCTGGGTGTGGTGGCACATGCCTGTTACCCTAGCACTTGGGAGGCCGAGGCAGGAGGATTGCCAAGAGTTTGAGGCCAGCCTGAGCTGCATAGTGAGCCCCTGTCTCAAAAAACAGATGAAAAAACAAAACAAAACAAAAAGGTAGGAGTTGGATGTCACTTCTGAGGCTGCATTTCTTCTAGCATTGAGTCATGCTTGGAGGGAGGTCTTTATGAAATAAGCTAGTCAACTTTTTTGCTTTTTGGCCCATCATCCAGACAATATTTTTTTATTGTTAGAGGGATCCCTATTCCTCAGTCATTCTGTTTTTATAAAGGCTCTTCCACTGCCAGCCCTTACTCCAAAGGAGGAGAAATAATTATCTGATGTAGCTCTTTGTGACTCAGTCCAGACGTAGGTCTCCAGAAGAACCTGTAGAAGGTGGCTTCTGGGTTTGACCAAGTTTCTCCCTGGCCAGCCTGCCATCATGGCAAGACCCACATCAGGTGTCTCTGCAGACCTGTGTTTCTCTGTCCTCGCTAACAGGGCTAACCAGGCATAAGGAAATCATTTCCTTTGGCGATGAGCAGCTAAGTTTCCCAGGGCCTGGAGACCCAGTCTCTCCTGCAGGAGGGTCCAAGGTCCGGGCCCAGGAAGCAAGTGACAGAAATTCCATCCAGAGTCCAACTTGGTTTGTGCCAACACGAGTGCCAGGAGGAAGTCACAGCAGTGTTGGAGGACAAAGGCAAGGGAGAAATGCAGACAGACAGGGTAGCTAGGTAGTCTCCTCTGAGAATAAGTTTGAAAATCATTAATGTATAGATGATCATATTTAAACCTTATAACTAGCTGATTTCCCCAGTGGAGAGATATACATAGAAAACAGAATTAAGGACTAAGCTTTGAAACATCCTCAACCCTCAGAGATCAGGAAGTTGAGATAGAGTCAGGAAACAATTCTGAGAAAACACTGTGCAGTCAGGATTCTCCAGAGAAACAGATCAATAGGATGGGTGTATAGGATTTATTACAGGGAATTGGCTCACATGATTATGGAGACTGGGAGGTCTAAATCTGCAGTATGGGTAAGCCAGCATAAGCCCAGGAAAGCCGATGATACACATGAATGCTGAAGGTGGTCTGCCGGCGATCTCTCGTCTACTAGGGGCAGGCTGGCGTTTCTGTTCTAGTCAGACTTTCAACTGATCGCGGCCCATCCACATTACGGAGGACACTCCCCTGCACTCCACCAATTAAAATGTTAATCTAGCCTATGTTATAAACTCTCATTTTTAATGTTAATCTCATTTGAAAACACCCTCACAGAAATACCCACAATGATGTTTGGTGAAAGATCTGGGCGTCCCATGGCTTAGTCAAGTTGATACTTAAAATTAACTGTCAAAGCAGAAATAGGAAAGTTATTTTTTGGCATGCTTTAACACTTTCATATATGCATGTGAACTGAACGAAAGTCTGGAGAAGAAAAGTGGCTCATTCAAGTCACCTTTGTAGCTAGAAAGTCTAAGATGCTAGAACAGACCTTAAAGGCTTGTTAGGCCATATTTCTATCCAGTGTAGATACTTCCAGTACTGGGGAGCTCATCACTTTGTAAGAGAAAAAGATATCGAGGTGACTCTCTATTTAAAAAATTATCCTTCTATTGAGCAGCGATCTTGATGAAGCCTGAGTGTTGGTCTCCCAACTTCCTCAGCAGGTGATGCATCCTGGCAGGTGACGAGTCAGGACCACCCGACATGTTTCTCTGCACAGCACCCCTCTTTTAGAGGGCTGTGTAGGTCCCCCGGAGCCTTGAAGTTTGAGAATGACTCTATCAGTCCTAGAACCCAAAGCTCTGTCCCCAGCTCACAGAAATGCCCCCAGGTAGTTAGGTCAGAACGGATTCAAGGCTTGTTTATCTGAAACCATTTATCTCTGAAGAGGAAGCTTGGCTGCTAAGTCTGCCAGACTTCTTCAAATGCAGAACTTGAGCCGAGAGGCCTTCTGGGCCCATAACCTGGCTTCTCTCAGAGCCCTGGAGGTGTCAGTCCTTGTCTGTACACGTCTGAATCCAACTGTGGACACATCCCCCAGCCCCACCTCTATTTAGGTCAATATACACAAATAGATGTGAGGAAGGAGTGTGGACCAAATCCAAATACCTATGCAAATGTTAGCTCCATCCTGCCTAGAGATGCTGCATCTGGAATACCACACACTGGTTCCAAATTTATCCCCTGTCAACACATCCCTTTTTACATTATAGTTAGTAAACCCAACTTTGTCCCAATACCCCATTTTTATGAAAATGTGATTAAGTTACAACCTAAACATTGGCAAATAAGACATTTGCTTGAAAATGAATGAAAACCACATCCAAGAGGCCACCACAGACTGGTGGAAAAGCCTGTCTGAACACTGTAGACACTACTGTCTAAGCATTTTTGATTGGCAATTGACAATAAGACTCAGGAAAGGATATAAGCGTTAATCCAAACAAAGAGGGTTAGTACGAGCCTTGGTACAACCTCGTTAGGCCTTGCTTCTACTCCAGTAAGTGAAATATTGAATAGAAAAGCAGTTTTGGTGAGAACTGGTTTGGCCATCCTGAAAGCAGGTGGGTAAATTTGAATCTTTTGTTAGTTCTGGTGGACTCTGTGTAGTCCCCCAAATTCAGAGGTGGAACCCGAGCTCCCGGTGCGATGGTACTAGGAGGCAGGGGCCTTGGACGTGCATGGGGTCAGTGCCCCAAGAGAGACCCCGAGAGCTCCTGTGTCCCTTCGCCACTGGAGAACGCAGCAAGAGGACAGCAGCCTATTAACTGCATAATGGACCCTCAACAGAGAGCACATCTGCTGGCCTCGTGATCTGAGACTCCCAGTCCTGAAACTCTGACAAATGAATTTGTGTAAATTATCTAGCTCGTGCTACCACCAGTGGACAAAGACACTTGCGGTTAGCAAATGTGAGGACAAAACATCATCTTTCGTTCTGACTCGTTTCATTAGAAAACTCAGAGGCCGTGACTTTTTTAAAAAATGTGTTTTGAGTCCTGAAGTAGACTGGTTACACGAATATGCACAAATGATATTTTTGGTCGTTGGATTTTATTAAGAAATTGAGGACACTGCTGAACCAAGACTCTTAGCAAACATTAACTATTGTGTGTGCAGGTCTTTGGTTTTTTCCCCCCATAAGGCAGTGATCGTCTGTTAATTCTTCCTTGATCCCCTCATCTGCTCACCAAATAACAAACTTCATACACCCAGAAATTACACATGCACATCGGCATTCACATTTCTTTCCTCAAAAAATGAAGTTTCTCCGAACCTAAATATTTCTGTGAGTACAGTGTTTTTTGTCGTATCTGTAATGACATCATTTGTTAACAAAGTTTGTTCAGTCAGTTGAGGGTGACCATGTATGCGTTGAGGACAGCTACTCAGGAGTCGTCACCGCTCTTCACGCTGAGTGGGTCTGAGCAAGGTGGTACCAGTTAGAACTCATGTGTAAGTACTCATGCCAGGCCTGTCACATTGGAGTACGAGGCAGAAGGGAGCAGAAACACGTAACCCAGAGGACACTATCACAAGGTACCCGAAATGGAAATCTCTCAATCTGGAGAAAACAGATCAAGTTACACAGAATTACAAAACTAAATCCTAGTTGTGGATTTGGGCCATATTTTAAACATCAGAACACAAACATAAGTTCAAGAAAGAAAAAAAAGCACCATCCATATGGAACATTGTGATACAGATTTTGAGAGTTTGGGGCAACACATACTTTTGTGAGGTTTTTATTTGCTTCATATCTTTTTATAAAGTCACTGTATTAGACTTTGGAGATATAGTATAATTAGCATGGGAATGTACTAAAGAAAATTAAAGGTGATTCTGAATTGGCAGGCAGCAGTGTGACAGTGGCCCTACTTTCAAGAGGACAACAGTAGTACAGTAACAGCAGTTTATTTCTCTTTTGTTTTCCATTGTTTAAATATGTTATACTTTCCTCTCTTTTAGAAAACCTACTACACAAAATAAACCAGCCTAAGCACAAACCATCTATGCCAACCTATATCTCTGGTCACAGAATAAAATAAAACAATAGTAAAATAAAAACAGAAATACTCAGTCTGAACTTTAGCACCAATATAATTTCTTATCTTTTCAGGGAGGGTAAGGAATGTTCTTGTTGATAGTTTCCTTTGATTAAATATGTGAAACATTACCCTTGCTAAAATACAGACAGTTCTGCTATATATTATCTTTTTTTGTTTGTTTGTATTTGAGATGAGGTCTCACTGTGTAATTCAGGCTGGCCTTGAACTCACTATGTAGCCTGGGTTGGCCTTGAATTTATGGCGATCCTCCTGCCTCAGCCTCCCGAGCGCTGGGATTACAGGTGTGTGCCTCAGGCCTGGCTAGTTCTGACTGGAATCTTGCTGTAGCATTTGGGACTGAAATTGAAAAATGGATTAGAGGTGTCTGAACTTTTGCACATTTTGAGATAATGGCCCATATTGTACAAAGTAGCAGTGTTCTTACAGTTCCTGGTTGAGCATAGCTAATTCCTGATCCGTGGGAGCATGTTTGTATTGCAATGATCTTAATTTACCCATAAATAAATTATTCTCCTCCAAGGCCCATAATAAATATAGTTTTAATTGCATGCCAACTGTTAGACCCTAAAATTAGACAGCTTTGGCCCTTCTTTGCCAAGGGGAGGAGGTATTCTGGAATATTTGAGTTGAGATTTGCTGTGGCTCCAGAGGTACTTTGAGGAAGAGAAGAGGCAGAGTTTTTTTGGTTTCGGGGGGTTTATTTTTGTTTTAAAGTAAATGCACTTCAGTTGTAGAAACCTTATTTCTGGGTCAGGCAGAAGCCATGTTGAAATGTTTTTCAACAAGCTGAAGGGTGGCATCAGCCTGCCTTTTATCTCATCTCTTCCTTTGAATCCCCAGGGTCCCATTTTCACAGATGAAGCCCGAGGGTGAGTCACAGACTGCCCTCTTGACTTGTTCCTGCGTTCAGTCTTCCTTAATTAGCAGAAGCAGTACCCATTTAGAAAAAAATGGTGCGCCCTGGTGACAAAGTACCTTCAAATAGTCACTCTTAAAGGAAATGTAGGACAATCTGACAAATTAATTTGAGCACCAGGGAATACAAGCCATGTGTGAAATTAGGTTGACCCCAATAGAAGAGAGGTTAGGAGCAAGGTTGAGATTTGACAGCTTCCCCTAACAACACCCCTTCCCAACATAGCAAATGAGTGGTTTAGGGCAAGGGCTTCCGCTTTCCTCATTTGAAACACAGGGATAAAATTAGCATCTACCTCACTGAGTTGTTGTGACAGCCACATAGATGATGTTTATAAAGTGGGCAGTAGACACACTGGCTGCCCTTTCTCCTCTTGCCTTTTAGGAGGTATACTCCTAAAGTTATCCCCTAGCCCTACTTTATCTTCATTTCTCATTCATTCCTATACTCGCATTTTCCTTCTGTGGAATGATCAAGGGCTCATGAACCAGGGTAGCTCTCCTTGGAGATGGGGGCTGGGCACTAATACTGAACTCAGTCTTCAGTAGTTCTTGTTTAACATGGCAATTTCTAGAGATTGCAGTGAGCCAGTTCAGGATGTGGTAGGAGTCTCAGGATCAAATGTAATGAATCAAGGTGTCTTAGTTTCTTTTCTCATTGCTGAGACAAAATACCCAACACCCAAAATTAAAGGAGGAAAGATTCATTGTAGCTCAGTTTGTAGAGGTTTCAATTCACAGTTAGCTGGCTCCAAGGCAGGGTGGCATGGCAGAGGTGCACTGCAGGCGAGAAACAGTTCATGGTGGGCAGAGGGCAGCAAAACAGAAGGCAGCAAGCAGTGAAGTAATGAAGCAGCAAGTGACCATAGCAGCTCTCTTTCTGTCCCTTATATTCTGTCCAGGCTACACACCTTAGACAGGTAGCACTCACACCCAGGGAGGACCTTGTGGTTATCTACTCCAAGAACTATGCCAAACCAATCAGTGGGCTAATTTAGTAACTACACATCCTTGATCTCAGCATCATACACTCTAGATCCAGCCACCTCTGAAAAGTCCCACCTATGACTGCATGAGGCCTTGGAGGGACATGTAGACACAAGCCATAACACGAGGTGAAGTATTGTTAGCAGTTTTTTGTTTTCATCATAGGATGCAGTTATTCTCTTGTCTTAACTCACTTTGCATACTGGAACAGCAGTGAAAACCCTGGTTGTCCATTTCTTTTTTAAAAATTAAAAAAAAAATTTTTTTTGGCAGTAATAGGGATTGAACGTAAGACCTTCCCACTGAGCTACATCCCCAGCCGTTTCTATTAACTTTTACTTTTATTTTGACATAGGGTCTTGCTAAGTTGCCGAGTTGCACAGGCTGAACTTGAACTTGCAATCCTCCTACCTCAGCCTTCCAGAGTGTTGGGATTATAAACACGTGCCTCCACATCTGAAGCTGGTTTCAATTCTTGCTCCTTCTCCTCAGAGCTACATGACCTGGAAGATCCAATCAAGGACTGGGAGCCCATGGCACTGTCTCATGTACATCCGTGTCTGCCCTGAAAGCCTGAAGAAATCTATACTAGAACAAGAATATGATGCTTGCAGCAGAGATGAAGGTCAGACCTCCCCTAGGGCGAACAGCAGCCATCCTTGACAATAGCAAGGCCCCGAGCTCCTTCCACGATAAGAACAGCTGAGTTCCCTTTGGGAGAAACAGCTACGACAGAGCTTCTCCTGGGAAACAGCCAGCCACTAGCTTCTGCTGCCCTTCTGCTTTACAACAATCCTCAGGTGGATCTTCTACACCCAGAACCACACCAACACAGTCCAGCTGGATGTTCCTGTTCAAGGTGACAACAATAATAAGTTCACCACAAGTAACAAAGGCCTTTTAGAAAAACTGACGTAGTGCAAAGAGTTTGAAGCAGATGTAAGTAAAAAAGCATCACTAGAAATATTCACTAATGGAGGTGAATTTTCCTTAACAGCCATATTTATACCAAGGTAGAATTGAAATATCGACAATGTTAAGAGTAGTGAAAAATTCAGAAGAGGAAACAAGAAAGTTACTCTTCAGTCTCAGTATGGAGAATTAGTGGGGAGTTTCAGTTCCTTGAACTCTCACCTACTGTACCTCCTCCTCTACTGTGGACTGAGAGGTCACTGGAAAGCTGTGGCCCATCCTTTCCCATCGTGGTTCAACACACTTGAGTCACACTCCTTCATGAACATGTGGATGGTTCCTGATCCATCTTTCAGTCCCAATCCTACCCAGGCTCCAAGACTCACCGTAAGTCTGTATTTGCCAAGAATCCTTTTGAAGCACATCTGCTCATATGAGTCTTTTAATTTGCCTGAATTTAGGTTGTCATTTTCAAGTTGTGATGATTCAGCTTTGAATTGGACACTTCTGAAAGTTGGTTCCCTCACTCTCATTAAAACCTTCAAGCTTGTGGGCCATGACACGATTGGTTCTTGGAATTCCTGATCCTTGAGGTATTCTTGCCTCTAAGGTACTCAGTCATAGTTAAAGAAGACTCCTACATACTCATGCCCATGGCGAAGAGCGTCTACTGTTTTTCTCTGGCCTCCATCCTTTGTTCCTTCTTCTAGTAACATCACCTCAATTTTTCTATAGAGTAGATGGGGAGGGCATGTGACCCAGGCCTGGCCAATCAGCTTATTTCATCTCTCAAGTCAACCGATGTGTTCTAAGAGAGTACTTCATTCAGAGTATATCTTATTCAAGTCCAAAAATGAATCAGTATGGGATTTATTTAGTGATTAAAAAAGAGAGAAAGGCATTCAAACTGGAAAAGAAGAAGTGAAACAGTTTGTCTACAGATAACATGATTTTATCTGTACAAAACCCTAAAGACTTCATCAAAAAACTATTCCACCTAATAAATAAATTCAGTAAAAGTGTAGGACAGAAAATAAATGCAAAAATCAAGTGTTTCTATAGATTAATCATGAACTATCTAAAAAAAGGAATCAAGAAAACATTATTCCTTATAGTAGCATCAAAACAAGAATAAACTTAAAGAAATGAATGATCTACGTGCTAAAAACTATAAGCCACCGATGAAAGAAATTAAAGAAGACACAAATGGAAAGCTACCCCAGGTTGATGGATTGAAAGACTTAATATTGTTGCAAATGCTCCTACTATCCAAAGCATCTACATACCAATGCAATTTCTGTTGAAATTTCAATGATATTTCCATAGAAATAGGAAAAAAAAATCCAGAAATTTATATGGAACCCAAAAGACCCTGAATAGCCAGAACAATCTTGAAAAATCAACAAAATGGAGGGCACCAAAATACCTGATTTTAAAATCTACTATGAAGCAAACTAAGCAGCATGGTAACGGCACAAAAACAGACACGCTGATCAATGGAACAGAATATAGAGCCCAGAAATAAATCCATTTACTATCAACTGATCTTTGGCAAAGTTGTCAAGAACACACAACTGAGGAAATGAGAATCTCTCCAATAAATGGTGCTGAGAAAACTGGTTACCCACATGCATAAGAATGAAATTATCTTACATCATATAGGAGAGTCAATTCAAAATGGATTAAAGACTTACATGTGAGACCTCAAAACTGTAAATTATTAGAATACAATGTAGGAAAAAGCTTCTGCCTATTGACTTCAGCAATAATTTTTTTGAGTATGACTCCAAAAACATGGGCAACAAAAGCACAAATAGACAAAAGGGATCGCATCAAGCTAAAAATCTAAACGATCATTACAAATGATAAGTATATGATGTGATAGATATGTTAATTATCTTGACTTAATAATTTTATACAGTATAAATACATCCAAACATCACACTCTATACCATAATATGTACATTTAACATTTGTCAATTACCCTTTCATAAAGCCAAGATGAGACTAAAAGGGAGTTCTTTTTCCCTGATTGAAATTAATGAAAGTCTGGGCATTTTGGGGAATTCATCCTAAGAGTATGCTAAGAATAGAGAAAATATAAACGAAATTAGATGAGCATTTAGCACGAGAGAGACTGATTAATTTCTGGCACCGTTTAAACTGCATTATGTATCTAGTCAGACCAACCCTCGAAATTTTCATTTCCTTGGGACAAAAAATTTATCTTTGCTTGAGTCTGCTTGTGTTGGGAGTTGTCTCAGCTGGAACACAAAGAGTCTCCATAGATTCATCCACCCAACAAATGAAGTTTCCTAATGTATTGTTAAACAAAGCCTCCAAGGCCATGCCTACTAGCAAATAATACTCGCCGTCCAACAACAAGTGCTGCAGTTCTTTTTCTCTTCCTTCCTTAGGTATAGGGAAATGATCAGGCACCAGATGTGTAGCCTTGAGAGCCTTGGCTTTGGTCTTGTCCCCAGAACAGTAATTCTGTGCTCAGAGAGAACTGAGCATAGTTCTCCAAAACTACCCAACGGAGTCCTGAATCCAGTGTGAGGATTTTGCTAAAGAGCCTTTGAAACCCGGAGCTGGCTCTTCCTGCTGTTGCTCAACCATCACAGATCATTCTAAGCAGACTGAGGGGATCTGGGGTTTGTCCTACTGGAAGGGCGTCAGAGGCACGGCAACAAGAAGGCACTTTTGGAGAAAGGAAGCCATGAGGAATGTCTGATTTCATGGTTGTACCATGGGTTTTTGAGAAGGTTTATGCACTCCAGGGACACGGGGAACCTCAGTGCTCTGGGAAAGTTAGAGATGAAGTTAGAAACGAAGCAGAGAGGATGTTTGCAGAGAATGAAGCAATTTGCAACCAGAAAATGAAGCAATTGCAAAAATTAAAGTAACAAAAGCAAAACCAGAACTGATTCTTCTGAGCTGTTCTTCCTGTGTGAGCACTTTTTCTTCCTCTTTTGGTGGAATAAAGTTAAGAATCTGAGTCATCAGCTTGTCTAGCAGTCGCTCCTGGTTGGGCCCTGTGCCTTGTTCGTGGCTCTGTGTTCCTGGTTTGTCAAGGACTAGCAGCAGGCATTTGCCTTGGAAGCCTCCTCTCTCAGCTTTCCTCTGAAGAGGAGAGCAAGTCCTTCAAGCTCCAGCCTAGCCCTTGGCTAAGTGACCCAGAGCATGTCTGGCTGTCTCGTTACTTTGCTTTGTGCAGGTCACCAGACCTCAAGTAGGAGGGAAGGGGAAGTAAGTGACCGACGGGCGTAGTGAGGCTGGCTGGAGGTCAGCTTGCTGCGTAGGAGGGAAGACGGAGGCAGAGATAATTGTCATCTTCCTCAACCAATTGACACTGGTCAAAAACCAGTCATTTACTGACCAATTGGGCATCTCTGGGGCTGTAAATGTGTTTTCCAAGCCTCTCAAATTCCTTGAGCTCTATTCGAGACCACAGTTTCTTTCTATTTTCTCAAGAATTACATCAGGAATCACAACCTGATGTGATTATAGAAACACGAGATGTGATGTGATTATAGAAACGTGAGAAAATTAAGAAAAATAAAATGCAAAAATAAGGAAAAGTTCAGTGGTAGTCATTGTTAATGTCTTTGCTATATGCATATCTTTGGGTGTCTGTGTTTATTCCTTGGAAATTTTCTCAAAGTATATTTTAGACATCTTTCCTGGTCAATACATAACTAACTAGTAACTACTAATACATAACTACTAAACAGTCAATTTCAAGTTTGGCTGCATCGTCTCTTGTTGTCCGGATATACATTATTTACTTTGTCAGTTCCTATCGTTGGACAAGAAAGTGGTTTCTGGTTTTTCTTTATATAACATCCTTATAGTTACATGTTTGTGCACACACTAGAATATTTTTGATAGCTTCCTTGAATTGAATTTTATGTTGAATTGTATTTGTTTTTAAGGTTTTGGTTGTTTTTTGTTTTGTTTTTGTTTTTTGCAGTGTTCTCCACTGGGCCATACCCATCATGCTGTTTTGAAGGTTTTGAGGCACTTTGCCAGCTGTCCTGTAGGAAGGTTTTGCCAGCTCACGCAAGGTGTTTCCTGAGTACTAGTTTTCATGCACTGACGGTAACTCCAACCACCCACTTTGGGCCCAGAGTGCAACAGATCACACAAACCATCCACTTACTTTTTGGGGCTTTCTTCTCATTACCTATTATATGTTAAGAAATTTCAGGAGAATGGAGGTATCTTGTTCCTCCACATAGTTAACCAATATGTGCGCAGTGACAGCCGCCTGCTCAGGCTATGGCTTGGTCCCACTAAGTACAGGGCCCAGACCAGAGCCTGGAGGCACTTGGAGTCTAATATTAGGGCCAGAATGTCACATCGTTAATAACCAGTTTGTGGATGTCATTTTAAGATGTCTGTCAATTTGTATTACTTCACTTAATTTACATAACAACTGACATTAGTATTATGCCATCCATTACACAGATGAGGACATCAAGGTTGAAATCTTGTGCAACTAACACACAACAAAATAGCAATTCTAATTCTCATGCTTCTTCCCTTTTTTCTTAAAGCAGGGGAAAGAATGTATTCCATTAAGGAGATGAGGAAGTGTTGCTTACCCGAAGCTCATTGCTCATTGTCTTCTACCTCTGAAAATCCCTCATGCATTCCTTTACAGTAAATGCTACCTCTTCAGATGCACCTCTTTTTAAAATGTAAAAATAAAATGCTACAGGATGATACCTGTAGGTTTCCTCTTTATAGGAGAGTCTAGTGTGGAGATAAATTTGGAGCAATGGGAGAGAAAGTGAATGTTCTTAATGCCACTGCATTGTACCCTCAAAAGTGATTCACAATAGTAATTTTTTATGTTATGCATATTTTACCATAATTTTTAAAAATTGCAGTCAAAACACCTTAAAAATAAGTATTATCAACTGTGGGGAGGGGATAAGGTGAGATTTCAGAGGATGAGTTTTACCTACCCCATATTTAATATATGTGAATCCTCTCTCCAGAAAATTTTGAGACTCTGATATTGAAATAATTGATATTTTAAGGGATGTTAACTTTTAAAGCTTTGAGTGTTCAATAATTCATTTTTCACTTCAGAGATGTAATGTTATACATTAAAATGTCACATATTCTCTACATAGTAGTGTATATAAAATTCAGAAACAACAGTCTTCTGACTCTCCAATGTGTGGCAGTATCAGTTTCCAGTTTTTAGGATAATAGAATATTTTTGATTATGATTTAATCAAATTAGGAAAACCCAAGATGGGGAGGGGTCAACCCAAGATGGAGAGTTGTGCAGAGAGGAATTTTTGTTTCTCTTAATGAACAAATGTGTTTCCTCTTATTGGATGCGTTTTCAAATTTATAATTGTTCCTTTTTGCCTTGACTACCAGGAACACAAAGCTAATTTGGGGGATGTTCACAGTGAGTATCTATAGTTCAGCTATTACAATTCAGTGCTTTCTGGGTTTTTCAATCCAAGCCTTGGTTCTTTTGTTTTTGTTTTAATGGGTCAATTGGACTTTTGACTTTTTGCCATAAATGTCTTCATTTTTAAATAAACAGGTGAGAAATAAAAGCTAAAAAGATTAATAGAGATATTCAAAACATCTACCTGAGCAGTAGGCTCTGAAATAGAAAGGCAGAGTGAATTACTTTATCAGTCATCTATCCCAGCTTTGATATTGGCTTGGCTAGATTTTACCCAAGTTAGCGGCTTTTCTCTTATCTGCATCAGGTGAGAGTTCTCTCATCTATGATTTGCCTGGACCTGGCCACTGAACAGAGTCAGCTGGTCCTCACTCTTCAGAGTTAACTTCTTACAGCGTGCTCGGAGTCTCTGTCAGAGAAGACTGCTAAGTAAACACGCTGTTGGAGACCTGTGTCCTGGCGCTTCCAGGCAGCGGCCAGGCCGGAGGGAGGGTCCTGCCAGCCTCTCCTGGAGGAAGAGCCTCAGCTGGTGCAGTCTTCCTCTGAGACATATGTGGAAAAGTATTTTCCTACCTCACTGAAGATACTCTTTGGACTATCTGCTGAGAGCAAGTGAGGTATACAACTTAATTTGGAGGGCTACATTTTAAGATGGGCCTTGATAAACTAGGGAGGGTCCAGTGTAAGCAAGGAGGGTGACAAGATGCCTGGAAATGATATACGTAGAGTGAAAAGAAGGAAGAGAGGTTGAACTTTGAAAGTGGAGGCCAAGATGATGTCTTTAAATATTGAAACAGCCATCAGGTGGCCTGGTTGTCTCATTCTGGATTACTCTGTACACAGACTAAAATCAATGAGGGGAAATTAAAGAGTGGTGGATTCTAAGACCACAAATCTACTAATGAGGAGTGAATGTGCTGGGATGTGCAGTATCTATCCCTCATGTGTCTAAGGTAAGAGGAGAATGTTTCTATTAATGCACTTTAGGAATCAAAGAGGAAATGAACTCAGATAGTCTTGTCTCTTGAAAAACAAATAAAACCTGGAAGTAATCTTAGTGATTATTATATGAGTTTAAGAGACTAAGGCCTGGAGTAAAGATTTGATTTATCACAGTACACAGTAATTCCTGGCAGTGAGAGGACTAGAGCCCACACTTCTAATCCTTGTCTTGGTCTGGTTTTCACTGCAGGCCATTCTTCCCCTCTCAGATTCCCGTACAAATTTCAGCTGCTTTGCCACCGTGTCTCCCCTACGGGCACCAGCTGAGTTAATGAGGAAAGGAAGAAAAATCTGTTGGGACTTGGGTGGTTCAGTCATTGCAAATCTTACAGAGTAAATTAATGCTGTCAAGGCCAAACCGTCTGCTTAAAGTCTTCCTTTCCACCAACTAAGTGACTCCTTTCATTTCTACAAATAGGTATTTCTTTTTTAGATTGATGGAGTTCTAAGCTTTCTCCTATGAAACCTTGATCTCATCTGATAGCCATTTCAACTGAATGTTTCTTAGTACATAGATTAGAAATCCACTTATGCTTTGGTTGAACGTTAGATGTCACATTTAATTAAGAGGAAAAACCCTACATCCTGAGAACATACCAGTCTAAAGAACATGCTTGGACTCAAAGACTGTGAGGCTTCTGAATTGATTGTAGGTCTCTGAGACTTCTGGAAGTCAGTTCTATACATGGCCTGAGGCTGAGCTTGCTGACTCTTCCCTCTCTGGTGCTAACTGAGCAATCATTGCAGTGTCAACTTTCCCATCTGTGAGGTAGGGCCGATTCCACAGCTCTTCCTCTTGGACACCTCCAGATCTGCTAGGAGTCATGAACACAAGCTCAAAGAATGAAACTATCAAGAAACACTATTAGATCCAAGAAGTTTGAACAAAAAGCCTAGGCCATCAAAGTCATCAAATGCAATTGTAGCAAAGAGAAGAGCATGGAGAAAAACATTTAAACTCTAATAACGGGAAATTCAAACTCATTTGATTAATCATTTTTGTGAGAATTTTGGTTAGGGTTGTATTAAATCTGTATACTTTTTCGGAAGTACAGCCATTTTGATTATGGTGGTTCTGACTAACCAGGAACGGGATATTTTTCCATTTTTCTGTTATTCACCTTGACTTCCTTTTTTCAGTCTGTTGTAATTTTCATTGTAGAAGTCTTTCACTCCCTTAGTGAGGTTAATACCTATTTAATTTTTCTATGCTATTGTCAATGGTATCGTTTTCCTAATTTCTTTTTCAGTGCGTTCATTATTAGTGTATTGAATGCTATGGATTTTTATGTGTTGATTTTGTATCATGCTACACTGCTGAATTTGGCTATCAATTCTAGGAGTCTTTTGGTGGAGTTTTTCTGGTCTCGTAAGTAAAGGATCATATCATCTGCAAACAATGATATTTTGACTTCTTCCTTCTCTTTATGTGTCCCTTTTATTTCTTTCTCTTGCCTGATAGCTCTGGCTAATGTTTTGAGGACTGTGTTGAACAGAAGTAGTGATAATGAACATTTTTGTCTTGTTTCTGGCTTTAAAGGGAAGGCTTTCAGCTTTTCCCCATTTAATACAATGTTGTCGGTAGGTCTGTCACAAATAGCTTTTATTGTGTTAAGGACTTTCTATAACTGTTTTCTTCAGAGTTTTTAGCATGAATGGATGTTGGATTTTTGTCAAAAGCTTTTTCTGCATCTTCTGAGATGATCATGTGATTTTTGTCTTTGCTTCTCTTTATGCGATGAGTCACATTTATTGATTTGCATATGTCGAACCATCTTTGCGTCCCTGGATGAAGCCTACTTGGTCATAGTTTATGATCTTTTTGATGATTTGTTGCATTCTGTTTGCCAGTATCTTGTTAAAGATTTTCATGTCTATGTTCATTAGAGAAATTGCCGCATATTTCTGGTTTCGGCTGGATCCTTGTCTGATTTTTGGATAAGGATAATGTTAGCTTCTGAGAATGATTTTGGAAGCACTCCTTCCCTCTCAATTTCATTAAAAAGTTTGAGGAGTGTTGGTATTAGATCTTCCCTGAAGTTCTTATAGAATTCAGCCATGAATCTATCAGGTCCTGGACTTTTCTTAGTTGGCAATTTTAATTTTTTCTTCAATTTCATTGCTTTTATTGGATTGTTCAAGATTTTTAAGTCTTCTTGGTTTTGTTTTGGCAATTCATATGTATCTAGGAATTTCTCCATTTCTTTGGAGCTTTCCTAATTGTTTGGCATATATATTTGTGAAGTTGTTGGTAATTTTCCAGATCTTGGCAGTGTCCTTTGTGATTTCATTGTTTTCACTTCTTATTGCCTTTTCTTTTCTTTCTTTTCTTTTTTTTGTAAGATTGGCTAAGGGTTTGTCTACTTTATTTATTCTTTCCAAGAACATACTTATCAATTCATTGATTCTTTGTATTGTTTTTTGATGTTCATTTTATTAATTTCTTCTCTGGTCTTTATAATTTTCTTCCTTGTACAAGCTCTGGGTTTGGATTGTTCTTGTTTTTCTAAGTCATTCAGATGCATCTTAAATTATTTATATGGGCTCACCACTATAAAATGCTTTCATTGTAGCTATCATTGTAGGTCTGCTTTTATTGTGTCGCATAAGTTCTGGTTTGTTGTAGTGGCATTATCTTTTAATTGTAGGAACTAATTTCTTCCTTAATTTCCTCTATGACTCATTATTTATTCAAGAGTGTGTTATCTGGTTTCCAAATGTTCACATAGTTTCTATGGTTTCTTTTGCTATTGATTTCTAGTTTCATTGCACTGTAATCTGATAATATACATTGTAAAATTTTGGTTCTTTTGTATTTACTTAGGCATGCTTTATTAACTAGTATGTAGTCTTTTGTGGGGAAAGTATGTGTTGCTAAAAAGGTGTATTCTGTTGTTGAGTGGAATACTCTGTATATATCTATTAAGTCCATTTGTTTGAAGGCCTAGTTAAACTCTGATATTTCTTTGTTGATTTTTTTTTGTTGTTGTTGTTTAGTTGATCTATTTGTGATCATGGGTTATTGAGATTCCGCCACTATAATTGTATAGATGTTTATCTGATCTTTTATGTCCCTTAGAGTTTGTTTTATAAAGTTGGGTACACTGTGGTTTGGTGCATATATGTAATTATTATCTCTTCCTGTTGAATAGTTCTGTTAACCAATCTATGATGTCCTTCTTTGCCTCTTTTGATCAGCTTTGGCTTGAAATCCACTTTGTCTGAAAACAGAGTAGCTACTTCTGCTTGTTTTTGGGTTCCCATTGCATGGAGTATTGTTTTCCATCCTTTGATTTTTAGTCTATGAAGTTCTTTTTGTGTTAAATGTGTTTCTTGTATATAGTATACCTTTGGATTTTGTTTCTTGCTCCATCTTGCTAATCAGTGTCTTATGATTGGTGAGTTAAACCCATTTACATTGATAGTTATAATTGATAGTTATTGAGTTATTCCTAATTTCCTGTTGCTGTTTGCTTTATGTTCTATTTACTATCCCTACCTGATACATTCATTTTATTGGGCCATGTAGCATTGTTAGGTTATTGTCTCCTTGTAGGATGTCCTTAAGAATTTTGGGGGGTGTTAGTTTGGTGGTTATGGCTTACTTTAGGTTTTCTTTATCATAGAAGTATCTCATTTATTTTTTTTAGAAGTATCTCATTTTTCCATCAATTTTGAAAGATAATTTTGCAGGATAGAATAATCTGGATTGAAAATGTTTTCTTAAGAGCTTGAAACCCTTCATTCCATGCTCAACTTGCTTTTAAGGGTTGTGTTGAAAAATCTGTTACTCTCATGGGTTTTCCTTTACAAGTGACTCATTGCTTTTCTCTGGCAGCCTTTAAGATTCTGTCCTCATGTTGTACTTCTGATATCTTAATTATTATGTGGTGTGGAGTGTTTTGATCATGGCTATTTGGGGTTCTGTATGCTTCACTTATCTGTATGTTAAATTATTTTTCCGTGTCTGGAAAGTTTTCTATTACTTCTGTAAATATGTTTTGTATTTCCTTTGTGCTGTCTTTTGATTTTTCGCTAATTCCATTTATTCTTATATTAAACATCTTTGACTCCCCTGGGGGCTGTTGAATCCATTTTTTAATGTTTCCTTATTTTTAAGGTATCTCTCATTAATTGATCATTAACCACAGCCTTGTCATCTAGGTCTGACACTCTGTTTTCTCACTGGTTGCTTCTGCTGCCCATAGTTTCTTTCTTTTTTTTTTTTTTTTTGGTTCTGGGGATCAAACTCGGGGCCTTGCTCATACTTTCAATCATGTTTTTAACATCCTGAATTTCTGTTTGGAACTTTCTTGTGGACTCTCATTCTTTTCTATCCTGGGAATTCATGTTTTGCATCTCTTTCTTTAGCTCCACTATCTGTTTATCTTTTCTGGACTCACTGATCATTTGTTTCATCGTGGGAATTATGTGATTAGCTGTATCTTCTTTAAATTTGCCAAGCAACTTATAGAATTATTTTACCTCCACTGGTACCCTTTCAGACCTAACTGCCATGTAGCTTATGACTTCCTCCACCTCATTGTGTCTTATACAGATTTCGGGGAAGTTGGGAGTTTTGGGAGGCATTTTGTTGCCTTTTCTTTTCCTGTTTCTGTTGTTTTATTTCTTTTTTGTGGCAAGGTTTGCAAATCCTTTGACCCAATGCCCTGTGCTTTGAGAGCAAGTATTGTTTATAAGCCTCCCCTACTCGAGGCAATCCAGATATTGGTATAGAACAGTGGCGGCGAGCCTATGGCAGACATGCTGCAGTGGCTGTTTGTTATCATTGAAAGCTCTAAAAGGTTCACCATCACTGGTATAGAATGAAAACCAGTTGGTGGTCTCTTCTGTGTTACATTGTCTGTGCTAGTAATTTCAATGACAACAATAGCATCGAATGTCAACTGGCTATTGACAAACCTTAAGAACCCCACATGAACAGCTCTTCACCAAAACAAATTGGACTTTGATTTTAGTGAAGATAGTTAGGCTCCACTTATGTTTACCTATAGTTATTCAGAGCACTGATTTCTGCTGGATGTTGCAAGCAGTGCCAGGGCTCAAACATACCACTACATTAAATGTCTTCTTCAGAACCACCCCATATAATGATTACTGCCACAGAACCTGGCCACCCACAACAGAATACAGGTCCTGTGATCTTCCTGGTCTGAGCCCAGGCCTCTCCGGGATCCCAAAAGATCCCTATTTAGCTCTCACCCTCCCCAAGCCTAACTCCCAGTGCTGTCTCTCACCCAGTTTCTGTGGAAGGGTTTCACATCAGCCCTGAAGCTAAACTCTCTTCATGGGTGTTGGTTTCTTCTTCAGTCAGGTCATTCTGTTGGTTGTCAACTCTGTCACCCTGTGCTGTAAAGAACCCAAAGACTGGAGGTCTTTGGGAGGCGTTAGCTTCCCAAGTCTTCCGAGCTCCAGTGCAGGTCCAGGGGCCAGGGCTTTGACCAAATGTGGGGCAGGTGCCTCCTGGGTCCTCTGGCATGTGTCTCCAGTGGGCTGCTCATTTCATTAATCATAATACGAGCTTGTAACTTGTATCTTTTACCTCTCTATATTCTACTTTCTCCTCATGTTTTTACCCTCCTTCTTCTTCTTCCCTGGCTATTCCTAATATCACTACTTCCTTCTTTATTTCTTTCTTTCTGTCCCTCCCTCACTATCTTTTGCTCATCTAGAAATATGAAGATGCAATTTAACAATATAGGCACAAGGAAATGTAAGATAAATGAACAGTCAGCTCTCTTTGTTTTTCACTTACATTCATAAATTCTTTCATGTTATATCCATCTATAAAGTGCAAGGCACCACACTAGACATGACAGAGATGGAAGAAAAGTAAACATATATGCCGTGTTTCCCTTAACTGTTAAAATCTAATGGGGGAAGCAAAGAATAGCCATAATTTGAGAGAAACTTCTTGGTGCCTTAAGAGAGAATGCATGATTTGAGGGAGAAGGAAATGAGTCAGGTGCATCCAATGGAGTTCGTAGAATTAGATCTGTGGAGGGATGAATACATAGCAGTTCGTTTGCTCATCATTCATTCAACAGATGCTTGTTGTGTGCCTGTCTCTATATGTCAGATGCTGTGCTTGGAAGTTGGGTATGACAATAAACAAAAGCAATATGGTCCCAGCCTACGTGGCACTTCTAGTGAGGGACATAGACTTTAAACAAATAAACCTACTTATTCATATGTATATAACAAATGAAAAGAAGGTACAGGGTCCCTAGAAATAAAATCTAATTTAGATTGGAAGGGAATAGAATAGCGTACTCTGAAATCTTAGGAATACCCTTAAAATGATGTGTGGGAGAGCAAGCAAACCTCTCCGGATAACAATAATATCACAGACCCAAGTCTTGGAGGCATCTGTTGGTACTTCAGGAACCCCAAAGTAGGTCTTGGTGGCCTGAGTTCAGTAGATAGGAGAGAGCGATAATACAGAAGTTTGGGAAGTTGGCAGAGGCTAAACAACGTGAGGTCTTATTAATAAACTTTTATTTTGGAATGACTTACAATGCCAGGGGTCAAAACCAGGACCTCACACATTAGGCAAGAACTCCATGGCTGAACCATGCTCCCAGTGCCTTCATGTGGGGCCTTTTAAATCATGCTAAGCATTTGGGATTTTACCCCTAGTATAGCTGGAAATGGTTGAAAAATTTAAGCAGAGGAGTGTCAGAACTCAATTTGTGTTTTAAGAAGTACCCTCTGGTTGCCACTGAAAAGCTGAGTTATGTAGAGCAAGAGTGGGCATGGCAAGTCCAGGTGACGGTGCTGGGATGGACTTGGGTGTGGTAATGACATGAAGGTCAATTTCAGAGTCTATCTTGATAATAAGGAGCAAAACAACTTTTCAATTAGCACCAATTTTATCCAGCTAAAATGTACTTAACCTTTTTCTTCTCTTTCTACTTATTGAGTTTTGAAGAATCTATAATTTTTTTTTCCAATAATTTTCTCTGAAGAAGTCGTTTGTCCTGCTTGTTACTCAACTCCTAGATTTGCCACATTTCACCTCACCAGACTGAGCTTTGCTGGACTCCACTGTCTCTTATGTCCGTTCTTTCCCTATTCATTTTATGTTGCTTCCAGTGAGTTTGAAAGGAGGAAGTAGTTGGAAACTTGTCAAAGCAGAAGGGAGAGACTACGGGAGAAGGCAGCTGAAAGAGGAGGCTGGGGGCCCAAAGAAACTTTGCTGAGCTCTTTTAATTTTTGCCACAACTTTTTCTTATTTCAGTCATCTGAGCTTAGAAAAGAGAAGCTGTGGGCAAATGCCCTTTCACGTCCTACCTCTTTACACTACAGGAGGAAAGATGACTAGAAGGCCTGTGCAAGCATAAGCAACCCCTTCATGGCCTACCATTCAAAATGGCCACCATTATAGTGATTCCTTTGAAGGAAAAAAAATGGAGTAATTGCTGAGAATTTCACTGATGCCTGAAAATCTCCTGAGGAAGTAAGGGAATACAGCAAGGGGGCAGAGCATGACTGTTGGCATCCTTGGTGATGAATACCTGAAGACCTTCCTAGGAAAGGTTTAGAGTAGACCTCATATATTTCTTGGATTCTTGGGCTTGTAGCTAAGGATTCCTGAGAAGAAATCATGAGCTTCCTGAGAAAGATAAGGCATGAATACATTGACCAGTTAACTCCAAATCCTTCATTAAACTAGGAACTAGGGGGACTGTTCAGCATTTTCTTAGTGGTTATATGAGGCAGTAAGAAATTCACCTGCACCTTGCCCTAGTGGATTGTTACTTGAGTGGCCTTTCTTAGGGACAATTTATAAGCCTCTGATGAGAACTGATGAAAATAATAAGAGGTCCATTTGGTCCTTTTTTTTTAGATTTCTGGCACAAAGTTCCTATAACTCTTGGAATTTCCTGAGTGATAGGAATATATATAATGGGCCCATTTTAAATTTATGCTAGTGAAGTGCCCCTCGCTAGATAGCTTCGGGGTAAGAGTTGGCCCTTAAGGGATTGGAACTTTCAGCATTCTCCCTCAAGGGAGTAGGGAGACACTAGAGACTGAGTTCAGTCACCAAAGGCCAATGATTGAATCAGTCAGGCCTGTATAATGAAACCTCTGTAAGTACCTCTGGCTGCAGGACTTTCTGATTCGGTAAGTCAGGTGGGGCCATAGACTCCGTAGGGAAACAGTCTCTAAGATATTTGAATGAGCAGCCATGTCAGGGAGCTACTTTTCTGGAAAACCTACTTTCAAGGTCACGTAGCAAGTCTGTAGCTAACATTGGGCTAATCTGATGTTCTTTGTCTTAGTAGGGATTTCGGTTGCACAGGTGCATTCACTGTCAAAATGTGGCAGCTGTATTTGTGCATTTAGTGGTATATAGCTTTGACATCAGAAAGAAACATCTATGAATAAATATTGAGTTCTAGGAAATGATACATACATGCTGAAGTATTTAGGGGAAAGCATACTGAAGCCTGTAATTTACTTCTAAATGCACCAAAATTAGGATGGTGTAATGGATGGGTAGAGAGATAAATGGATAGATGTGATAAAGCAAGAAGAGTAAAATGATAGTGATAGAATCTAGGAGACATTATGCCAGGGTTTGCTGGAAAGTGCTTTCAACTGTGCTGATGTTTGAGATTTTTTTGTACTACGGTGTTAGAAAAAATAACTCCTAGCCAAGCCTGAATTATCGAATTGCTCCGCAGCACCTTATTGCGCCTTATTAAATCCCCTGAGAATATCCACTGCCAAAGGTTAAAGGGCCCCTTCCCTGTAGGACGTCAAAGCTGAAACTGGTGCTATTGTCTGTGATGATTCCCTTGCTAGACAAATAAAAGCTCACTTTTTTTCATAAAGAGGGAAGAAAATTGTCTCTAGCTCTGTTCTCCTCATTTTAAGAGCCCAGTTACTGTACTCTTCAGGCTGAGGTGAGCAGTGCTGCAGGGGCCTTCAGCTGCTCACCTCCTCTCACAGTCCCTTCAGTGTCCCTCTGTGCCCCGTGCCTGGGTTCTGGGCCCCACAGGCCCTGGAAACACCCGAGGTTCCTCATGTGCCATTCTCCTTTGAATCTCCTCTGAGGCAAATTGAGGGGTTCGATAGACATCTCTAATTATGATTCTTAGTCTTTTAGAAATTAATCAGGCACATCAGATCTGTTCCTGACTTGTCAAACTCTAATTTCAGTTCATTTTACATAGTAAGAATTCCTGACATTTGCATATTTGTCTTAATTCCAAGTACTTCCCATCTCTTTTCATTGCGCCATATATTGCTTTACAAGATAGATTGGTAAGTATTGTTCCTTCACAGCTGGAGCATCTGGAAGATGTTACAAATGGCACTCTATGGAGTTTCTACTATGTGCACTCACCGTGCTATATATGTCTGTGTACACTGTCCCCACTCGCAACCCACAGCTGCCTTGTGAGGTGCTTATGGCATGAATACCACTTTTGCACATGAGAAAACTGAGGCCCAGAGAGAATACTGAGGTACAACAACAAGGTTACAACTGCCGCCAGCAGCGCAGTCTCACTAAATGCCAAACCTGGGAGGATTTCTAGTGACTTCCTAGTTGAACCACAACATTGTCCAGCTGAGGATACTGAGGCCTAGAGAACCGAGGCAAAACTAGGATTTTGAACTTAGAAGAAAAGCTATTTAGAAGAAATGTTAGAATTAAAACTCAGGTCTAAATTTTCTGGATTGGCCCAATTTAGCAATAAGAAACTGCATATAGCTCCTGCCATATGGGGAAAGTCGGAGCGTTTCACACCCTCAAGTATCTGTGTACCACTCTGGCTGGCAGTGCAGTTTTTAAATCTGGCATGAACTGAGCGGTGGATTGTCTTGAAAATTCAGCCACTCACAGCCGTGGGGCCTCGGGCAGCCCAGACAGAACCGGAGACCCCTTGTGCAATATTTGCTTCATGTGCCAGGAAGCTTTGAAAGCCAGCACAGTACCAACAGTTACAGTATAAACACTGGAATGAGAAGTAAGTGGGAAAAAACATGGTGACAGAACCCAACCCAGGTGGGCACTTGGGCTTTTTTCTTACAGCTCCCACTTGTTCACCCTGATTAATTTTGCTTGGGCTTGAGACCGAATGGGAAGTGCAAAGGTTGAGTTTCTGTCCTGATCTGATTTGCATTGCTCCCATGTAAATGGCATGAGTTTGCTTAACAAAGAGCTTTTAGCTGTGACTGTTCACACCCAAGCGTGGCAGACAAAGAATCTTGCTTCTGAGCTGATATTTGTGCCCCTTTCCCAAAAGAATTAAAGCAGAGGTTTATTTGTCTATCTAGTTCCTTGTATGTCTGCTGAAATCAATATTAATATCATTAATATGGGGCTTCTGCTATTGAAGATGAATCATGCCTTCTGAATTGTCCTGTGGATGACTGGCGCATACATCTAAACAGCATCTAACAAGGGGCTCCTAAGTGAACTCTAACACCATTTGGACTCCCAATCAGCAGAGGAAGGGGCATGACTAAACCAGCATAGTGCTGATCCTACCACAAGGCAGTCTGCACTGGAGTGGTGATGTCCCACGTAGCTACTATTTAAGACGGAATGAGCCAGACTTTGGTAACTCTGCTACTTCCGGGCTATTGTTGTCTGACTGTTGTCGGGTCCCTTAAGGCTTGGTTAGTTCCCCTGGTGCTGGAGATGAGACTTCCCTTCAAAGGACGGATATTCTTGCTGTCAGTGTTCCTAGAGCAATCTTGTCAATTCCGGGACCTGGTGACCTTGTAATTTATGCACACTGGGGCTCTTTGGGGAGTGCAAGGAGAAAATATTAATCATTTCCTGGGACATCAAGTATAAACCAGTACTGATGGTCATCTTTCTCTTCGGGCGCTGAGAAGTGAGACAAGAGAAAATCCCACCTCTGTGGCACTAAGGCAGGAGATGTTTAGAGCACTTCCCTGCCTGATGGCAGCAGGCTGGGCCCTGGAGGTGCGGGAATATGAGGGCCCCAAGGCTGGGTCCAGGGCTTAGCTAGAAGCTATTCCTTTGTTTGTTTTTATTTTTTGGGTGCTGGGGATCAAACTCAGGGCCTTGCACTTGCGAGGCAAGTGCTCTACCACTGAGTTAAATCTCCAACCCCTAGAAACTATTCTTTGAATCGTACTTTTGATTAAGCATCTCTAATTTTTTTTTTTTTTTTTTTTTTGTGGCTCTGGGAAATGAATCCCAGGTCTCTGTGCTGAGCCACATCCCCAGCACTATTTATTTATTTATTTTGAGACAGGTTCTCACTAAATTGCTAAATTGCCCAGGCTGGGTTTGAACTTGTGATCCTCCTGCCTCAGCCTCTGAGAGTGCTGAAATTACGGGCCTGGACCCACCTCTGATTCTTATGTGCAGCTTCTTTAAACATCACCACCTAGACATCTGCTGTGTGTGGAGCGGGAAGGGAAGGGCTGTGCCTCCCGGGAGCCAGCAGGATCAGGGCAGGGGTGCCCAGACACTGGTGGGACAAGACAGAGGCCAGGGCTGGAAGCAAGGGCAGGGTGGTGCGCAGGGCTTGCTGGGGACACGAAGAGCACTAGCCCTGAGGCTCCCCCTTCCCACACCCACCCGCCTCTCCTCTTTCCAGTCTGAGTGACCTGAGCAGGGAGTTTACTTTGGAATCACAAGAGACAAGGCTTTTAGTTGCTGCCGCTATTCTGTTTCTTTGGTTTCTCACATTTGAGGAGACAATGGATGTTTATTTCTGTGTCAATTAATTATTACTTCTATTTTCTAGCTTGTTTTGATTTCATTTTTTTATTTTAATTTTAACAAAGCAATAAATGTTCATTTGTGTGTGTGTGTGTGTGTGCACACGTGTGCATGGGTGTGTGTGTGTGTGTGTGTGTGTGTGTGTGTGTCACTGGGGATTAAACCCAGGGCCTTTGCACTGAGCTACATCTCCAGCCTTTATTTTTTTACTTTGAAACAGAGTCCCCCTAAGTTGCAAAATTGTCCAGGCTGACTTGGACATGGAATCTTCCTGCCCTAAGGGCAGGTAGCCCAGCTAAGATACGAGGGACAGAAAGAGGCTTGCCCCCTCCCTTGCTTCCCCCCTTGCTTACCTTGCTGCCTTCTGCCTGTCTGCTGTGTCACCCTGCCTTGGATCCAATGATTGTGTACTGAAACCTCTACAAACTGTGAGCTAAATAAACCTTTCCTCACCTAACTTTGGGTGTTGGGTATTTTGTCTCAGCAACAAGAGAAAAGTAACTAAGAGAGTTCATGTCCTCATTTTGTTGGAGCATATTTTCTTCTTGCTATCAACATTTCTGTATCCTTCTATTTTTTTTTAATTAAAAAATGTTTTTTTAGTACATGTTTTGCGGTGCATAATGATTACATTCGTTGTGGGGAGTTGGTCCATGTACATAACACATCTCAATCCCTCTTTTCCCCTTTCCCTCCATCCCTCCCTTTTAAATTTCTTTAACAGCATCAGATTCATTTATTTATTTTATAAATCTTTATTAAGTTGATTATCATAAATAAAGATAACAGAATAACAGGCCGAAAAAAACCATATATAAAACATATTATATGCTTCTACTTTAGATGTATTATTATTATTTTTTTTATTTTTTTATTTTAAACCAAGAACATGTATTGGTACATTCTACATACAATGGTCACATTCATTACATGAATTCTGTACCTATACATGATGTATCTTGCTTCTCCCCCCTCCTCCCCCCTCCCCTCTGCACCCTCCCTCCCTATTTACAGCAGGTTCATTCATCATTTTCCATATTTTCCCATTCCCCTCTCTCCCCTGTTGCCTTTCTGCTTTTCCCCTTCTT
>PVJO010023023.1:0-26896 GCA_004026905.1 Hystrix cristata | reverse complement strand
TTTTAGCCATTCATCAGTTGTTGGGCATTTAGGTTGTTTCCAAGACTTAGCTATTACAAATTGTGCTGCTATGAACATGGTTGTGCATATATCACTGTGATATGATGATTTTAATTCTTCTGGGAAGATACCCAGCAGAGGAATAGCCGGGTCAAATGGAACCTCTAGTTGTAGTTTTCTGAGGAATCTCCACACTGATCTCCACAGTGGTTGGACCAGTCTACATTCCCACCAACAGTGCAGGAGGGTTCCTTTTTCCCCGCAGCCTGATGGCATTTCTTGATCAGTTTTTCATGTGGTTAAGTTTTCTTCTACAGCATTTTTCTTAATGTTGCTTAGTATTTTCTCTGTGTAAATCACAATGATTTATTTAATTGAACTCTTATTATTGGACATTTACAAATACAGGTAATCTATGTATTATATAATATCCCCTCTTTGTATCACTTAAATATGATACCTTTTTATTCAGAATTCTAATCATTGTAAGGGGAGATTTGGTTGTATTGAAACTGGAAATTTAATCTCTGTCCACTTAAGAATCCTATTAGGGAATTTCCATTTAATCACTTTTTGTGATTTAAAATTGCTTTTATTAAACTTTCTTGGTAAAACATTATGATCTCACTTAAAATTGACTTACTGTATATTTATAGTTAGATTTTATACTCCTAGATAGTAGGCTATACGCAAGGAAAGTCGTAAATCTGTGCCCCAGATCACTCACATTTTATGACTAAAAACCGAAGTATAATAAGGTAATTACAACAGAATGTACATGGTATATGACAGGAGTGAGTGTTCAGATGCTAACAGGGTCCAAGAAGGAATAGAGATGATTGGGTGTAAGTAAAATGGATAATTAGACTTCATTAAATTTTCACGTCTGGTACTGGAGATCAATTTTAGGGCCTTGGCATGCTAGTCAGTTGCTCTGCCACTGAGCTACCCCCCACCCCGAGCTCTGGAGACAAGATTCTTCATATAAAAGAATATCTGTTAAATATTAAACTAAGTTATTCACATGGGAAATAAGAACCTAGAGGAACTAGGTTTTTCTGTTTTTTTTTTTTTTCAGGAAAAGCCGGAAATTAAATTTATTGGCGAAGAAAACTTATTCTTAAGTGTTGGCAACAATTATAATTGTTTTAAAATACATTGCAGGCAAAGAGATGTCTGTGGAACTAATCTTAACCACAGGGCCTAAATGAAGATATCTCTGGCACAAATCACCTGCAATTTGGGAGTCCAGAAACCCTTCAGAAAGAGGAGGCTTTTCTTGTATCCATCTTTCCAGCATTTTAAAGATAGATGTAATTTATAAAAAAACAGAAGAGTTCAAGTAGGTAATTATGTAAGCAATAATGAGGTAGAATAACAGTTTTTAAGTGGATTTATGCATTTCTAAGGCTCCAAATGAAATCCTCTTTCAAACCTTCAATTTCTACATAGCACACTAAGTGCTTGGTAATTCAACCTTATCAGCAGGAATTGTGGCAGAGTGCCTTCCACTACAGGTAATCAGTAAACATCTTTCCTTTGAAATAATAATGTAAGTATTGGAGATAATTTCAATATTACTTAAGCTTGGAATGGGTTTCAAATATATATATAATATCTGGCTGACGATTCTGGGGAATCTTGCAAATTCAGAAAGCCTGAGTCTGTATATCATGGCATAGGAGTATTACCATTCGTTGCTTCTCTGTTCTAACTCTCTTTCCTGTGACTCATTTTGTGCTATGAAGGGACTAGAGAGCACCTCTTCAAATCAGAGGGCAGCCTACAGTGAGCGTGGTCCCTCCGTGTGGGTAAACTTGCTAGAGTAGAGATACTGCTCTAATATACTGCTCTTTTAAAAGCTTGTACTGTGAGTAGACACCATTCTATGGGTAGCCAAAAAATGTTAAGAGTTGGTAGCTAAATATTATGGATTTAAATCAGTTTTAGCTGGCTCCAAAGGTTGTTTCCTTTCCTTAGAACCAAACAGAGTTTGGCATCTCTGATTGAGGATTATCCAGCCTCTGATTAGGATTTTGCATTTTTGTTGCTTTTGTCACTTGGGGGAGAAACATGATCTACTGGTGCTGTTTTGAGGACCTTCGGTGACAGTGTAGGGTGGAGCCTGTCCAGATTGCAGTTAAAGCTCCACAGTCAGAGGTGGCACTGGAGTGACAGCATTGTAAACTCTGAACTATCTGTTCTTGATCTTGCTTGGTGTTGTGGCTTGAGACTAGATGTCCCCCAAGCCTCATGCAATCATAGGTGGGGCTTTTCAGAGGTGGCTGGGGTTAAGGGTGTGTGTTACTAAATCCATCCACTGATTGGTTTGGCATACTTCTGGGTAGGATTAAGGGTGCCCCACCCTGGGTGTGAGTGCTGTCTGCTTTAAGGGTATCCTGATACAATATGAAGGGACAGAAAGAATTTGTTGCTTGTTGCTTATTGCTTGCTGCCTGCTGCTTGCTGCCTCCTGCCTGCCTGGCCTGCAAAGCCCACTTGCCATGCCACTCTCTTTGGAGCCAGCCAACTATGAACTGAAACCTCTACAAACTGTGAGCTAAATAAACCTTTCCTCCTTTAACTTTGTGTGTTGAATATTTTGTCTCAGCAATGGGAAAAGTAACTAAGACACTTGGCTTATTTTTTTCTGGTTCTGATCCTATTATAAGGCAAGATTGTCATCCCTCAGCCTCTTCCATTCTTCCTTTCTACAGTTTTTGAGTAGTCAAGAGTCTCCCAAATAGAGATGCCCTAGTATCAATATTCCTGCTAGTTAATTTTTCAAAAGCACTTTGGTCTCATCTCTCTATCGTTTCTCTGTATGTCTTTCTATGGCTTCAGAATTTCCCATCTCACTAAACAACAAATAACTTTATAATTTTTTTAAAATGTGAGACATGCGTATTTATAAAATCCAAGGAATGCAGAAAAACATAAAGAAGACTGTTGTAAGTCACCTCCAAAGAGTACCTGCCAAAAATACACTACTATTATTTAGGGAATATCATTCTCTTCATCTATACAGATAGAAGTACTGATGAATGGATAGGTAGACTTGAATAATTATTCAAGGGGAGCATAGTGTACATGCTATTTTTATAGCATTACATTTAATAAAAGGAGATTGAAGGGACTTTTCTGGTAAAGTTTCATCATAAAACCATTAATTTCTAAAATAATGTCTCAAATGTAAGGAAAAGAGGAACTTTTAGGAGGTTTGAACCATTATGGCATTTCCAGTACATACACATTAGAATGGCTGAAATTAAAAATACTAAAAATACACAGTGTATATGAGGATGTGTAACAACTGGAACTCTCTCCTATGCTCTTGTTGGGAATGTATAACTATATGAACCCCATGGAAAAGTGTGTCTTATAAAATTAAGTACACTCTTATCTCATGAGCCTATGATTGCTCTGTTTACTCAAAATAAATGGAAATGTATTGCCACAGAAAAGTTTAAGAATGTTTACTTCAGATTTATGCCTAATCATAAAACAAAAAATACTTAGAAACAATTTACTTAATATTTCAGTTACTTTCCTCATTGGTGGAACAAATACTTGATATTCACAATTTAAAAGAGGGAGGAGAGATTTATTTTGCTTCACATTTTTAGAAATTCAGTTGCATGGTTGGCGGCATGGTGGAAGGGCCTAGTTAGAGGAAAGCTGCTCACCTCATGGTGCATAGGAAGTAAAGAGTGAAGCAAGGAACCAGAAAGGGAAATAAGTCCTTCCCGCTGACACCCCCAGTAAGCTACCTCTTCTGACCGGATCCCATCTCCCAATGTCAGGCCAACTATAACCTGACATAATCTAATCTAATCTGTCTTCTGTTATCTAATCACCCCCATAATCTAATCACTTTCTGTAAGTCCTTACCTCTGAGCACATGAGGCTTTGGGGGAACATTCAAATCTAAACCATAACTCTTAAAGTGGTACAGTCACATGGTGGACTAATATCTGGCAATAAAAAGGGATATGTATATTATATATGTCAACATGGATGACGTTCACATCATTATATCGAGCAAAAGAAGGAAGGCATAAGTTTGTCTTTCTTATCTGCAGATTCAGTCAACAGTGTGAATAGAAAGTACTAAAAAAAGAAAAAATTGCATTTGTATTGAATATGTTCAGACCTTCTCCTTGCCATTATCCCTTAACAATATAAGACTCATATTGTACTAAGTATTGTAAGTAATTTAGAGTGACTTAAAGTATATGGGAAAATATGAATAGGTTATATGCAAATACTACACCATTTTGTATATTGTCCTTGAGTATCTTGGTATGTGAAGGGATCCTGAAATAAATCTACTGCAGATTGTGAGGAAGACTGTGTGTGTTGTATGAGGCCACTTATTTGATGTTCAGGGACATAGAGTGATAGAATTTAGAGTACTGGTTGCCTGTGAGATGAGTGTATGGAGGATTGGAAAGGGGCAAAAGGGAGCTTTCTGGAACGAGGGCAGTAATGTTCTGCATCTTAAGTGGCATATTGGTTAAAAGAATTTACATGTATTTTTTGGAAACCATTAAATTGTGTACATTTTAGATATGTGTTTTTTGCTTTTTTTGTTTGTTTGTGTCTTAGTTACTTTTCTCTCATTGCTGGGACAAAATACCTGACACCCAAAGTTAGGGGAAGAGAGGTTTCTTTGGCTCACAGTTTGTAGAGGTTTCAGTCCACAGTCAGCTGGGTCCGAGGCAGGGTGGCATGGCAGACAGGCAGAAGTCAGCAAGGTAGGCAAGCAATGCAAGCAAGCAGCTAACCAGCTTCTTCCTGTATCTTATATTTTATCCAGGCTACCTGTCTTTAGGGTGGGCAGTACTCCTACCCTTAATCCTAATACCCTTAATCTTAGTGTCACATCCTTGATCCCAGCAGAACCATGCCAAACCGATTAGTGGATTAATTTCGTAATCACACACTCTAGATCCAGCTATCTCTTACCACGTGAGGCTTTGGGGGGACATCTAGACACAAACCACAGCAGTTTGTTTGTTTGTTTTGAGACGGGGGTCTCACTATGTAGTTCAGGCTGGCTTTGAACTCTCTATGTAGCTCAGGCTGGTTTTGAACTCACAGCAATCCTCCCGCTTCAGCCTTCCAGAGTGCTGGAATTACCTGCGTGCTGCCACCATGCCCAGTTGATCTGTGCATTTTATTTCATATACTTCAACATAAAAGTTTAAAAACAAACTAAGAATTTAGATAATATCTCCCTGTCACAAAACAAGAGGAGATTAACACGATTATCTTTTCTTCCATATCTCCTTTTGTTGCTTGTGTTATTTGGTCTTTTTTCAGGTTTCACAATATTCATTCTGTGATGTGCAACCATAATCCCCCAGTTGTTTAGTCTTAGTTCTATATTTAAATGCATTCTGTGCTCACCATGGATCCTTTTGCAACAATTTTTCCATATCTGAGTTATTTTGATTCATCTCTTGTTTATCCCGATTTTATTGTCAAGTACTTTTTTTGGTTTGTTTATTCTAAGGGAAGACTCATGGATTCTCTATTTCCTGAGTTTTGAAGTGTTCGCAAATGCTTGCCTTGAACTTTCATATTCGAGCCATAATTTATCTGGATTTAATATTTTTAGGCCACACTTGTTTCCTTTTTAAGGACATGGCCACATTACCTTCTGACATTGAATATTACTGTAAAGATTTCTGTATAGTCAGCCTAATTTTTCCGTGTGTCTTTCTCCCTCTAGTAGACAACTTGGTTTTTAAACTCAATGCCTGAAGAGCGTTTGGTCTTATGTCCAGTAACTTAGTCAGCTATAGCTTTATTTCTTGTTAGTTGTATATAATTTTTTAACATCGGTACTTTTTTCTCCTCTATCTCTGCGTTTGTTCAAGAACAAGTATTTTAGCATACGATTATCTTAATTTCTCATGTATCTACAGATTTCGTGCTGGGGGATTTTCATCTCCTCTGCCCCTTGCTATTTCCAGTTTGCTTGTTAACCGCATACTACTATTATTGTTTTATTTTCTGTTTATTTCCTCCTTTCTCTTCATCATGTTGGTCTTTTGCTCTGTCCTTCAGTTTTGGGGTCTTTGTTTTACAGAATTCATATTCTTAAGAAGTCTTTGTTTTACAGAATTCATAGTTTTAAGAAGTTTAATAGAATGTGACACTGACCGAAAATCATCTTCTGTTTCTAGGATAATGTTTTTTCTAGTAGCAGTTATTATACATTTATCTTTTGTATACCATACTTAAAAAAATTTTTTAGTATATTTTTGTAACTGGGACCTAGAAGCTGGGCCTGCAGATGTCCAATTGTAACTAAAAGCAGGATGACCCCTGAAATCTCTGCTTCTCATTTTATATCTGCCTCCTTTATTATCTTAAAACTTTGGGTCAGGTCCCTGCTCAGCCCTGCACATAGGCATGTCAGTCACTTAAGAGGTATCTGTAATAATAAGGTTGATTAGACCTAAATTTACGTAGCCTATCTCATTCTCCCTTCAAAACTGAAGACACCAAATATAACTAATCTTCAGAATTTGTGTGGCTACCTAATGGCCACCTTTTACAATTGCTAGTTCCGTATCTCCTGGAACAATGCCTAAAAGTCTTTAGTTATTGTCCTAAACCTGTAGTCACCTTTCATTCCAAGAAAGCAGAGCCTTGCAGACCACCTCATGACGAGGTCAGCCCCCAAGCAGGAGCAGTTACCCCATGGCACGATCCAAGGCTGCCCCCTAAGCAGGAGCTGTCATCTCATGATGGGAATTGAATTGACCCTTCAAGGGATGATGTCTCTGCAAAAACCTCAAAGAACCAACATACTGCAACATGTACTGATAAAAATAAAAATTTAAAAAAAATTTTTTTAAAAAGGAACCAGTCCTGAGATACTGATCAACCAGCCCAGTGTTTGACTAAGGTAGTCTGTGCTATGCAAACCCCCAAATTTGCCTTTGTTCGCTTTTCTCTAAAATCTCCAGTTGTCTGGCAGCTCTACAGAGACAGATTTTGAACCTGGCTCTCTGTTTTAGTTACTTTTCTCTTGTTGCTGAGACAAAATACCTGACACCCAAAGTTAAGGGAGGAAAGATTTATTTAGCTCACAGTTAGTAGAGGTTTCAGTCCACAATCAGCTGGATCCAAGGCAGGGTGGCACGGCAGACAGGCAGAAGGCAGCAAGGTTAGCAAGAGATGCAAGCAAGGGGTAGGCAAGCCTCTTTCTATCCCCTGTATCTTGTCCAGGCTCCCTGGTTTTAGGGTGGATAGTGCTCCCACCCTTAATCCTAGCACCCTTAATCCTAGCATCACATCCTTGATCCTTGCAGAACTATGCCAAACCAATCAGTGGATTAATTTAGAAATCACACACTCTAGATTCAGCCACCACAGAAAACACCCCATCTATGACTGAATGAGGCTTTGGGGGGACCTCTAGACCCAAACCATAACACTATCGGTGCTTCCCAGCATGGGCATGCTGATTCCTTTTCTGCCCTTCACAGCTGCTTGGTTGGCCTTATGAGACAGGTGGCTCAGCTTGGTTTGTTGGGACCCCTAGAGATTTTGACCTCAAACTCCAGTAACATTTATTACACTTGTCATGATTTTATCTCACTCATGCATAGTGACATTTGCTCTGATCAAGTGGAGATGAATTACTTTGATTCTGCTTCTGCTTTATTTGTGACTAGTTTGTCTCTAAATCTCTCCCTACGGTTTGAGGGTTGGGTTTCAGCTTCAGTGTGGTATTCTTAATCCAAGGGCATGGAGAGGGAGAAATCGGCTGGAATGGTACAAGCTACAGGGGGGACCTGGATCTAGATGACTTACCCTTGTGTCTGGGACTTGCCCAGATTTAGCACTAAAAGTGCCACATGTAAAACGGCCTTAGTCCGGGGCTTCCTGGAATGGCTGGTTATCCTCTCTGGATCCGCTTTTTCTTCTAAACCATTTTTAAATATCCCAGGACCCCGCTTGTGCCATGTAGCCATAGGTGGTCAGCTTGTCTCAACTTCATGTGGCATCTTATAGCCAGGGCACCTTGGCAAATACAAGATGCAAGGCTCAAAGATTTGCCCCCTGCCCCCTGAACTTCCAATTCCAGTTCAGCTTCTGTCCAATTTAAGAATTTAAATGGGACCGTTCAGGGTTTAGTCGGGTTACCCTGTTCCTCATTACCATGTATTGGGCAGAATTCTTGGGCAGGATTCAGAACCATGCTACAGTGTTATTCTGTTCTTTCACTTGCCACCTTTCCAAAGATGGAATACACTTTAGTTTTTTTTCTCCTTGCTTAGTTCCTTTAAATGTTTATTAACCACTTGCGGAAGTATATTTAATATCCTGTTTGATTCTACTACAGTGACCTAGTTCATTATAAAATTTTGTTTGCCTGGGTTTGCCGAATGATTCATTCTTTTGTATCTCTTCTTTTTTTCCCATCCTGCCCCCAAAATAAGCACAGGGACATCTCTATCTTGCCCGTGTGTGTTTGCAAGTGAAAATATTGGGCCCTTTAAATTGAAATGGAAGTTTGGGAGGGAGCTGAGAGCTGGAATCCAATGAAAAGCACAATAGATGAGCCCATGAATTGAAAATGCACTCCTTTCTTGCAGCGTTTGTAAGTTAAGATGCTGTCATTTGAGACTTCCATTTCTAGGGGTTGCTTTGCAGGAGCTCCGTATTTAACAGTCAAACATTGATGCTGGTGTGGTTTTTACATTGAGCAGCCTAGTTCTCCTAAGATTTACTCTTTTTTTTTTTTTTTTTTTTTTTTAAAGAATAAAGATGGTGATCCCTCAACTGGGAAGTGGTGGCTCACATTTCCAAGGACTGTGTTACTTGGGGCCACAAGTATGAAAGGGGGTAGACCAGGGCTGCTCTCTCCTTTGTTGCCCTCAGCAGAGGGATCCTGAGGCCGATCAAACAGTCTCCCTTGAGTTACCAGCAGGTTAAACCCAGCCTTGCTGTTGGGGTCAGCGAAACAGAGGTACAGCCTAAAAAAGGGGAAGGCTTGAGGTTTAAATAAAGGTGAGAAATCATTGCAAATCAACTCCAGAAAGAAATATAAAGCACATGTTAAGAAGTGTTGCTGAATTCATTAGCAAATGATATGTGGTATGTGCAATCAGAATAAAAGGCATCTGTTGCTACTCCTCTGAAGAAGTTTTTATTCTGTTTTATTTTGTTTTCAGGGATGGGAATATTCAAAAATCCAGTCATGAATTTGAAGTTTTTTCGGGGGATGGTGCTTAGGATAGAACTGAGGGCCTTGCATTTGCTGGCAAGCACTCTACCACTGAGCTAAATCCCCAACCCCTTGAAGATTGACATATTATTCTTTTTCTTCTTCTAGCCCCCAAGCAGGAGATAACAAGAGAAATGATCATTTTTATATTTGCTTTTTTTAGCCTATTTTTTCTAGTCCAGAATGATAAAGAGGTTTGGCCTTTTTCAAATTATGCTTTCTTTATCTGGCATATTGTATTTCATTCAAAATTATTTGCTTTCTGTTGAGCTTTCTAGTAATATGTACACAGTAAAAATTGGTTAAAATTAAGTGTATATCTCTTTGGATTGCTTTGCTTGCTTAGATTTATGACTCCTAAAATAAACTGCATTTAGTGCCTGAAGTCAGAAGTGATAACAATAAGTTTTGTCTTATTGACATTTGTGAGCTTTGTAAAGGAGGGGTTTCACATCCATACACCCTCCTTCCCTTTGGGAATATTATTTTTTTTAAAAAGAGACTTTTTTTCCCTTTAGAGACTAGAACTTTTTTTCTGTCATGGAAAGTAAAATATATTAGAGAAACTTATTCAGTTGATAATGTGAAGCCATGTTAATGTTAATGTGATTGTGAAGCCATGAATAAAAATGCAGTGCATTTATTATATTTTCACTTTTTCCCTTCCTCTTCCTCCCTTTTAGGCCACTGTAGCACATTGAGGGAAATGAGATAATAAAATAAATGTAGGGTCACAGTGATATGGTGGAAACAATGTCTAGTCTACCTTCTAGCCACTTCCTTCCTTGTAGTTTTATATGATGTTCACATAGTACATCAGAATCTGATTGCAGCAAAATACAGTAAAGGAATTTAGAATAAGACAGATCTTCTTTCGTGCCTTACAATGAATACCAAAATACCAAAAAGCTCTTTTGAAAAATAAAACATGTGGCTCTAGAGATGGAAGCCAAAGATACCATTCATGTGAGACATCACTGTAGTATATGTGAAGGACTTTTAAGAAATTTAATCAACTCATTTACATAAATAACTTCTTAATTGTATTTACAGCTTGTAGCCATTTTCTTAGGATGGGCAATTTAAAGTCAGTGGCACCTTGAGCCTAATTAGTTATCATCATTTTAGTTGATGGTACAGAACTTCTTTTAGTTTCTGTGTTTGAGTAGGTATTTTTGTACATTCTCTTTCTAAATACTTCATAATGTTAATGCAGCTGAGGTTTGGTCAGAATAACAAAATACTGACTTCCTCCAAAGTGATGTGTACATTTTCATGAATCATACTTTTCTTGCTGTCAAAATTTTCTGATCTTGCTCTGACCTACTTGAGAGTCTTAAGACAAGGTTAAAAATTCTGGTGACTTTTGTGTCGCAGACTGCAGTGGATTCTGCATTCGTGCTCCTGTGTTGCAGCCTTGGAGGTGATGGCCAGCCTTGTCATGCAGACCTGCTGGCTTCTTTTTGGTAGACATGGTTTTTAATTTGACTTAGGAAGTAATATCTTTTGATTTGGCTGGTTTGACTGTGTAATGTCCCTTGTCTGTATTTTCGAGTGTTTTGTTAGGAGACATTTTAATGACATGTCCACCTGACTTTGATTCTGGTTTGTCAGCATTCCCTTGTAAGTCTGTATTTTTCAGGGGTTAATCTAATAGTTGTAACAACATTCTGAAGCGGAGCAAGCAATCATCCCATAGCAATGAGATGAACGTGAGGAGGATTGAAGTGATAAAATACGCATAGCAAATTCTCTCTCAAAAGAAATCACTTCATACATTACAGCTCAAGAGAGAGAAGAGGAGGAGTATGGAGGGAGTTGAGGGAAGTTCCAACTCAAAGTTTAGGAAACCATATACACAATGGAAAACCGTACAAGCTGGGTCTTGTTTTCTTCTAAGTCTGTAGGAAGATGCGATTATCTTTAACAGCATAAAGCTTTTACGAGGAAGAACAGAAAGGAAGGAGGAAAATAAAGGAATGAATGAGGTGAGGGACAGATGAAGGGAGGAAGGCAGGCAGGCAAGTGATGACAAGAATTGTAAAGGTCCAAGTGTGGAATTAAATTTCCCGAAGAAAACAGCCCTGTGGTGGTACGTCTGAGATAGGTGAGAGAGTGGGGCTCAACCCCCTGACCCAAAAGACAAGAGAGGAGTCAGACAGCTCCATGAAGGTAATCTCAGTTGGGTCAGCAATGAATTGGGTTGAAGTCCACCTTTTTTTGCTGAGGATCTGGACCTCTCTTCTTTCAACCTCCTGGGATCCAGTGTCACCCCTTCCTTTTTTATGGTTGCTAGCATCTCTGATCTTTCCGCAAAGTTGTTGGCAGTAATGGCCATGGTTTTGTATTGCCCCTGTTGTCTGTAAAATGCTCCTGCCATTTCTCCCTCTGCTCTGTGCTGGTTCCATGGCAGTAAATGAAGAGGATAGGTGGGCGTGGGCTCACCATCACGAGTACAAGTCAAAGAGAATAGGGGTGCATTACTTCTGAGTATTTGTCATAGAATATGGCCAAGTATTTTATGTTACAAATGGTAGCTCTGCAAGTGATCCTAAAAGATACTCATTAAGTGGGAACTCCTAGGAGTTGAGTCTTGGTGCAGCAGCTGTGGGACCTCAGAATTCACTGTGTGCTGTGTCTTCATCCTTACCCAGCTTGAAACTGGTGGCTTTCACCTTTTACATGTCTGAGAGCTCCACGTCCCAAAAGATGGAATATCATTCTGTCATCAGCTCTGGCTAAAGTTGGAGGGAATAATCTATTAAGACTTTGGTCATTTACCCAACTGGAGAGGTTATAGAATGTGTGAGGTGCATTCCCTCCAAGCTACAGGCAGTGAATGTAGTGATTAGAAAAATGAAAGGCAGGCTGCATTGAAAATGCATATTGGTGACAGCCACATTGTTTCTGTTTCATGATTTTTATAGGCTGTGATTTAGAAACACTTAAAGAATATTAATCCATTATTTAGCTGCATTAATTGAGACAGCAGTAACACCCAGGTGGGACCTTTGTGGTTGTCTTAGGATATTCGTTTGTATAGTTTATTTGAGTGTCTCTGATTGAGTATTTGTCATTCAAACCCATCATGAACTCCTATCCCAGCCCTCTTCTCACTCTTGATATGTGTTATCCTTAGAAAATCGTTTCCTGTAAGGCCTGCTGTTACATGCCCAAATGGTAGTATGGGCTTAAAGGTTATCTTTTCTGCTTTCTGCAGATTGGAGATCCTGGTCTTCTGTGTTGGTCAGTAGGACTCTGAAGCTGACGTGTGAATCAGAGATGTGGCATGCTGCCAGCACAGTTCCTGACATTCGTGAAGTTTTACCTGCAGTTGTATATGGCTCACTTACTTACTGCTTTCCTTCTATTAGGAAAGTGAATTCTTCAAGTCCTTCTGAACCAGAAGGTTGCATTTTGACATTTCTTTTTTTAGGTAGTCAGATCTTTTCTGACATATTACAGCTATTTATTTGTCCTGAATATTTAGAAAAACAATGAATATGATACTGTTTCATTTGAGCCATGCCTCTCACAAATGATTTCTTTCTATGATGCACCAGTAGTTTACTCTTGCACCTTCAAAGATTAAATGGGATCAGATTGGCTCATATTAGTGTCTCCTTCTGTCAACACAAGCAAACCACCCAGTGAGCGCAATTACCATCTCCATTAACACAGCTGTCTGTTGGAACTAATGAATTTTCATGTAAGTTCAAGAGTGACTGCTGGCTGACATTTCAGATTATCAAACAGGAATGACAAGTTCTATCATTCAAATTAGGGTGCAAGATCGGTGGTTAATAACTGTTCTCACCCAACATCGGTTTGACTTTGCACAAGATTTTGCAAACACCAATTGTTGGTCCTGAGCTGAAAATGAATAGTGATATTTTATGAATTTATTCCCCCTCTCCCCCATGTATTTTTATCCTTAAAACTGCTTAGGATTTTCGTTTCTACAAAACAGTTTCCTATCTAGGACCAGCCTATGAAAAAAGTGATTCTATGTTACATAATTTCAGAGCTTTAAAATGCTCTTCCTAGTGGGGTACAGTGGTCTGCTCCTGTAGTCTCAGGTCCTCAGGATGCTTCTCCTCTGATGACAGGTACATCATATGGGCTGAGCAGAAGGTGGATGAATGTTCTTCACACAGAAGGTATAGTTGAAATTATGGTGGGAATGGCTGCTTAGCCTTTCTGTGCTGCATTTTCACAATGACTGACTTACCAGGTATGCTTTGGATCCATTGACCCAGTGTTGGGGCACAGAACCAGCAAATGAGCACGCATATTTTGAAGCTGTATGCTGGCAAATCAGTGACAGGTTCTTCAAGGGCAGCTGGAAGGAGTCACATGCTGGCAGACAGAAGAGGGAACACAGAATGTGCTTCTGACATAATATTCAGGGCCAGGCCTGCTCCTCACCTGATTTCTATTTCAGGTAGTCAGTAGGAAAGTACTGTTATGTTTAAACAGAGAGAGCTCTCAAAATGCATCACAACCTTCTGAGCAGGATTGAGCTGTTTTAGGATTCATGCTAAAATGCATCTAGTGCTGCTGAGAAATGCATGAAGGGAGCCCAGTGATTCTTTCTTAGTCTTTCTGTAGCTCGCCTGAGACCCCAGCAGCCTGTGCATGGGCCTCGCTGTGCCAGAGCAGACTGCTGTCGCCCGGCCGTGTAGATGACGCTGGGAGGGAGGTGTTTGTTCTTCTCTTAGTTTCCATTTCACTTGATCCAGGTTCTTTTGGAAACCTTTCTGGGTTGAATTTTCTCCACGTGATTTCAGCCCTGTAGTGATTCTTAAAAAGAAAAATTAACTAGATCTTTTTCAGGGATTATCAGGCAGTTACAATTCTGTCAGTTGCTTGTGGTAGGCGCTTTCAGTGCTGAGCTCATGCCGGAGGTGGGACTCCTACTTCTGGGTTGGGAACAGTGGAGTAGCGGTTTTCAAAGAAATGTTGGTTGGTTCTTTGGGTACACACGCTCTGGCCACCACTCTGTCAACAAAATGCTTTCCTCTTGGAAAAGGCATATGTTTTCACAAAGTTTTAGGAAACTATTCGAATCCATTTCTTATCATTACTCTTACCTGTTAGGCTCTCAGCCCTCAAAGGGCTTGGACATTGAATTTATTGCTCTGCTGGAGAGTCTTCAGTTATATCTTGAGAAAAGGCGATTCACCACCTGTGTTGCTTTCTCTTCTTTCTGGAATCTGTGCTTCGTGTTGTAGGGATCCTTTGCTACCTAGCTCACTAAATGGTTTGCTGTCTCTTTCCTTTCTCTCTTATGATCCATTTTGTATTTAAAACTAAATGTATTGTCTTCACTGTGAGGGGGCTGTCATACCTCTCCCTTGTCAATTATCCCTCTTTCTGTACTGCTCTGTAGTCTTTTTTTTTTTTTAACCCAGATTGCAAACCTTTATTAAATTTATCTTTTGTAAACAAACTTAACATTCAAAGAAAACTCAAGAGTGTTAACTTTTTTAAATTTTTAAAAATTATTTTAGTTTTTTTGTTTTATTTTGTTTTTTTGGTGCTGGGGATCGAACTTAGGGCCTTGTGCTGGTGAGGTAAGCACTCTAACCACTGAGTGAAATCCCCAGCCCTTAGTTTTTATTTTTTTATTTTTATTTTTTTACCAAGAACATGTATTGGTACATTGTATACATAATGATCACATTCATCATGGTTATTTTTTACTGTATGTGATGTATCTTGGTTTCCCCTCTTCTTCCCCATCCTTCCCTTCCACTCTCCCACCCTTCCCTATTTTCAGCAGGTTTATTTCCATCTTTCCATTTTTCCCTTTCCCCTTTCTTTCCTTTTCCTTTTCTTTCTTTTCCCCTTTCTCCCTTTCTTGTTCTCCTCTCTTTTCAATATTATCTTTCTTTTATATAATATCTATTATACGTCTTTGTCCTTATTTACACTTACCTCAGAGAATCAATTCGATGTGTACTCATGAGTGTCTGATTTATTTCACTTGAGAGTATGTTCTCAAGGTGCATTCATCTGTAGTCATCTTGAGTTCTAACTTTCTCAGTCTAAATTGTAACTGTTGGGTTTTACGTCTTTCTCTTCACTAGACTCTGCGTTCAAAGACAGGATTTTGATTTACTCATCTTGTCTCAGCATATCTGCCTGGTGCTCAGATTCATGCTTAAGAAATGAATGTTGAAGAAAATTGGGGCAAAATTATTTTCTTCTGCCTCCTTTCCTAGGTCTTAAGTGTTTATGGCTCACTGTGATCAAAGCTCTTTGGTCCAGCCCAAGTTCTTAGCACATGGGTATCCTACTAATTTATGCACCTTGAATCTTCTTTGACCAAAATAACAAGATTCACATGAGCTGTCTCAGTTTTTATCAGTTTCCTATCAATTTGGTGCAAACTGGTTTTTTGTTTGTTTGTCTTGTTTTTACTTAGTTAATTTATTCTGTAGTTGCTCTGTAACAACAGGAGAAGAGAGAACTACAAAAGTTCCTTTTTCTGTGTTTTGAGGTTTGAGACTGTAGAATTGGATAGCATCAACTTTCTCCAATACATTTGAGAGATTGAGTTACCTTATTATTTGCCTTTTTTAAGTGCCAGTGAGTAGTTAATGAATTCCTCCAAGCTGATGTTGTCCTCTGCTGGCCCAGTTGTCCTTCTTTTAGGGTACAACTTTATCCTGAGCAACATATCTGCTTCTAACTCTAGACTGACTTCTCATTCACTTTCATTTTCAGTCATTTTTGGCTTAGTTCGAGCTTCTGTTGTATCTCTCTTATGAGTTCAGACTGCTTTTGCGTTAAGATGACTAGGATAGTGGTAGGCAATGAAGTTCTAGAGCGGATGGGAAACGTCTGTGTAAATGGCTGGAGAGTAAATATCTTAGGCTTGGGGGCCGTGTAATCTTTGTTCATACTACTAATCTCAGCCATTGTAGTACAAAAGCAAGCTGAGTCAGAATTTGAGTGAGTGAACATAGTTATCTTTTGATATAACTTTGTTTATGGATCCTAAAATTTGACTTCCATGTAATTTCCACATGTCACATCATATTACAAATTTAAAGAGAAATTTACAGCATTTTCAAATATAAAGAGAAATTGTGGGCTCATGAATTTTACAAAAAGAGGTGGGAGATTGGACAGAACTGGTCTGCTATAGTTTGCTGACCCAGTTCTGTGGGGCAGATGTAGAGGCAGAAATGAGGCCCTTATTATGTGGGCCTTCACCACCTCTGATGTCTTAGATATTGTACTATGTGTTAGACAAAATTCTGGGAAATTAAAATGTAAGGGGCTCTCTGATGGTTGTGCAAATACAGATACGAGTGCAGTGAAGGGATGGCATTGAGTGTTATGGGAGTACAAAAACAGAGTACTTAATTGAGCCTTGGGGTTGAAGGGCTAGCTATGTGCCTGTACAAGAGCAGAGAGGGAAGGCGTCCTGGAGGAGGTGACACCCTCTTAGATGATCTGGAGTAAACCAGGCAGTGGAAGGGACTGAAGCTGTTCCTATCAGAGGCATCCACGTGAGCAGCTTCGTGTTGGAAAGTGGCATCGTGAGCGAAAGAAACTACAGGGTGCTGGTGTTGCTGATAAAAAATGAAGATGGTGAAAAAAGAGGCCCCTCCCCCCCAAATAAAGTGGGCAGCTGGGCCAGGCTACAGAGGATTTCTTATTAGTCACCAGGAATTGTTGAAGGGTTGTGTGGGGAGATCTGATTGATTTGGTTTGGGGCAAATTGTGCTGGCACCTGAATTAAGGAGGAATGAGAGGGTGAGGAGGAGCCATGGTTAGAGGAGCCAGAAAAGGAGTTTATTGTACTGATGGAGTAGCCTGTTCTCTCCCCAGTCTAGTAACTAAGCACTTTGAATTAAGACTGAAAACTCAAGAAATCTCATCGGTCACTGCTAAAATTGCTCAGGTGAGTTACCTAGCTGCTATTCACAAATAGATCAGAAGCTGGGTCTGTTTTATTCCCTGTCCTCATCCAAGATGTCTCTCAGCCTGCAGTGACTGTACATGAGTGAAACTTGATTGGAAGCTCTGTGAAATCTTAGAGAACTCAGTGAGGATAACATAGAAATGACAGCTTTAAAAAATCCATCATCTGTCATGAGACCCTCACACCCAGCCTGCTGCTGACATTTGATAGGTGCTGAGTGAATGCTGAAGATCTGCCTTATGTCAGCATTTGGAAGACATCTGTACTATCATCATTATCACTAAATATTTTAGGTTGGTCTTCAGCATCTCAGTTGATTAGTGCTTTCTCAGTGACCAGCTGTGTTATGCAAACCAAGTTTCTCAACTTGGATATTTGTTTTTTGTGAGTATGTTCAGTCGCATAGTAAGAGGAAAGAGTTGTCCTTTCCTGAGAAGTTTTGTATCTTCTAATAAAAAGGTAAGGTGTTAGTTTAGAAAGTTTTTGTATCACTGTACTAATTATACAAGGCTAAGAATTTGGTAGCAGAATTATTTATGAGAGTTCCAAAAATGAAAATAACCAGTGCTTCTCAAAGTACAGTGGAAGACGAAATTGTATTGTTTTGAGCCAAGGTATCTTGAGTTTTAGAAGAATTACTTTCAGTGCTGTGTGGAGAATTGAAAGTTAAGGTTTCTGAAATAGGAGCTTTGAGAGATGCAATAATCTATGTTAGCGATGTTAGTGGTTTGTTAGGTTGGCGTTAATGTAGAGGTAAGAAGCGACTGGACTGTAGATAATATTTTATAAGTAGAGGATAGCGATTGCTGATGGGTTGGTCAAAGGATGTAGGAGAAAGGAGGCAAGTGTGATTCCTAGGTTTGTGGCCTGAGCAGGTGAAAGGATGCAGTGTCCACTTACTGAGATGAAATGCTCGTGATGCAACAGATTTTGGTTTAGGTTAGGATGGAAAAGGGAGTTTTGGAATTGCCTTTTAATGGAGGCTTTAAATGAAAAGCTAAATCTACTAAATATACTAATCTGAAATATGAGGGAAAAGTCCCATCTAGGAGTATCAATTTTTTATTCTCAACATTTAGATTTAAAGGCAGAAGGCTGAGAAACATCCTTTGTGAATCATATAATCATTAATTTTTTTAGGTAAATCGATTATTTTCATGAAGTCATTTATTAGAAAATTGGAAGTATTGTGTCCTTGATCACATCTTTTAAAAGGTGGAAACATAAATAGTTTTTCTTGAAAAACAAGTCAAGATGGAAAACAGGACTCAGGTGTGCACGATAAGCTCTTTGCCTCTGAAAGCCGTGCAACAGCCGTGTGGAAGGGACTGCCTGCTGCCCGACATTTCTGCTTGATAAATCACAGGAGAGAGACACTTTTCTGTCCTCTTGGCTGGCAGTTTACAACATTAATTATCAGTTTTATTTTTTTAATGACATGAAAAGAGTCATGGTACAGATTAGGGAGTAAGTCTGTCTTTGAGAATTAGCTTCATTAATTCCTCCAAGACATACTATGGATTGCTAAGTTGATGGTTTTCTTTGCAAATTTTTTTTTTGGGGGGGTTGCTGGGGATCGAATTCAGAACCTTGCGCTTGTTATACAAGTACTCTAACACTTGAGCTAAATCCTCAACCATTTGCAAATTTTGAAGTCGTAGAAATCATGGTGCACAAGTTACGCACTGCCAGCACTCTGGAGATGGATCGCAAAATACCTGTTTTTTCTTTCATTGTATTGTTGTGGTTGGATTTCCAGGACAAAGTTCAAACAAACAGCCCTGCACTGCTGCTGATTTAAAGAACAGGAGGAGCCCTAACACCCGAAAGTCCCTGGCCACTGATCCTGTGGGCATGATGGCGTCTAGTCTTGTACTTTCCATGAGAAGTCAGTGATTTCCCTTTGAGGGAGGGTGCAGCTTCGCCCTGTCACCCGTGGTTTCCTTGGGCACCTTCTCCAACTGGAACAGGAGTAAACCTGGGCTCTTGGGGGGGAAGCAGGCCTTTGCCACGCTCTCTGCATTAGCCCGGCCCCAGGTATGGTCCACAGCCTCAGTGCTGTGGCTTCCCTGCGCTTCCCTCGGCTGTGTGGGGCAACCCCGCAGACCCTGTCAGGAGACTGCTGAGGAAAGGTGTCTCTGTGATAGAAACTGTACTTAAATTTCTGGGGCAGTTTGCAGATCTCTGGCTTTGAGGGCTTCGCAAATTACATCCCCCCTCACCCCCCAAATCCCATAAGATAGAAATGGAGGAAGTAAGCATTTCATCAGGGAAACATTTCTTTTTAAAATTTTAATTGACACCTAATGATTGTACATATTTTTGGGTTATCAGGTGAGGGTAAGGAGCATTTGTGCGGGGAACCTTCAGACCCCTCTCTCCTAGTTGGTTTGATACTGCAATAACAGCCTATGTGTATTTGCTGCCCAGGTGTGCCAGTCACTGTGTTGAACACCTGCCATGTCCTCTGTGGAACTCGTCCTGTCCCCACAGAACCCATGAGGCACATACTGCTATAACCGCAGGTTTACAGTTGGAGGAAACTGAGGAGCAGCAAGGTAAATCGCTTGCTTGGGATCACATGGCTAGTAAGTAGCAGGAACGGGATTTGAATCCACTGGGGCAGAAGTCTGTGCTGTGTTCTTCCCCTCTCTCAGGGCAGTCACTACAGCTAGGACACTGATCAGCTGACTGGAGTTTGAACCATCCCGTGGGCCAGTTTCCAGTTTTGTGACCTTACGCACATTGCTTAACTTGTCCCGGCCCAGCTTTCCTCTTCTGTGAAACACAGATGATACCTCCTGCAGAGTCGTGGTGGGAGATATTCGTAATACGTTTGTAGATACTTCTGGCTCAGCAGATAGAGTAGTCCTCAGTCTAAGGTAGAAGTTTAGTAAACATTCATTGAATGAGTAATTGCAGTGTGCTAAACCCATACTATCACATCTCCTGGGGGGACCCTGGGTAGACACAGAGAAGATGGATATGAGGAGGGGAAGGAAAACTTCTGTATGAGAAACCCAAAGTATAAACAATTTTAAAAAACAAAACAAAACAAAAAAGACAGTAGGAAACAGAGAGAGAGAGATCTTTTGCAAACGGGAAGGGAATCTAGAGGTAGAGGGAGACAGGAGGGAGGAGAGGAGAATGGGAATAAAAAGAATTAAGAGAGGGGGGAAAACCAAGATGTATCATGTACAGGTACAAAATAACCATGTTGATTATGATCATTATGTATGCAATGTACCAATACATGTTCTTGGTAAAAAATAATAAAAAAAATTAAAAAAAAAAAAAAGAATTAAGATATATTTAAGTACATGTCCCTGCTCCCTAAGATGAATGTACACATTATGTACTACCAGCATGTACTAAAAAAAATTTTTTTAAAAACATTTCTCATCTCTTTAAAATGACAGGGGCTTTCTTAGGCTTCTTTCTACCAGGCCTGCCCTGTCACTATAGGTAGGGGGGATCTGAGGGTTTATTTAAATTTCGGAAGCTCCTGAAGATGGCCACTGACAGAGCCTTGGTCCTTTAGTGTGTGTACCTGTTTGACAGGTGGGAATGGCTCGGCAGTCTTCTGAGGAGATAAATATTAGAATTCTCCATGTAGTAAGTAAATAAAAAGTTGTAGATTGTAAGGAAGCTGTTGGAGATGGGAAAATTAGCTGACAGACATGGGAGAATTGGTGGAAACGACAGGCTCCTTTGTGGATGTTGTAAAATGCTTAAATTGGTACGCAGACTCAAGGGGCGGATTAGCCTGACTCTCTTTCTGGGAGAAGTAACCAGTACATGTCTGAACAAACAGGATAGATTTACCGAAGTCTGTGTGTCGAAGCTCATGGTACTCATTGCCAGCAGTTTATTAAATCTTTTTTTTTGGCCTAAATCTAAATAGTTGATTCCTGGAGCATAATAATTTAGGAGAGAAGAATTACACAGTGGCTTTGGCCTTTGGCATTTGACCTCTGTGCGCCCTCTGGTATTTGGTCCCTAGCATGGGTAAGACATGGTAATGGGCCATCTCCCATCCCTACATGGTCTTCTCCTTGGGGGTTTGGGGTTTTTGACTCTCCCAAACTCAGTGCGGTCTCCGTCTGGCCCAGGCTCTGGGATGGGCAGGAGTATGCTTCTGTATTCTCAGCTGCCCTCTTCTACCCCATCAAGAGGAAGGAGATTGTCGTGTGAAAGGAAGGGAGACTGGCTAACTCAGACCCAATTTACTATATCAAGTGACTGTTTCCACCCCTATTTGGCTGCTGTTGTCCTCGCAGGCCCTCACATAGTTCAGCAGAGCAGTGAGCACAGACCTTCCTGTATTTAAGTTGCCAAACCCACCTGGAAATCTCTGCTCCACCTCTGTGCCTCTTCCTGGGGCTTCCTCCTCATAGAATACCACACAGGCCCCATGTCTGCATACAAATTCGTGGCTTCCCTCTTTGGTCCTCTCCTCTTCTTCTTCCTCCTTCCTTCCTCTTCTCTCCCTTTCTAGAATGGAAAAGCTTTTCTCTTTCCCATGAGGAAATGGTTCTATGTCTTTTGTGCTCAACAGCTTACTGCAAAACTGTTCTCCAGCTTCTAAGTCTTGCTATTTCAGGGGCAGTTTAGGGATTAGAAAATGCATCTCAGCACAGCCGTGCTCTTGCTAATGAATGGAGGCCTTCCCTTTCACTATTGACTGGGAAATGAGCAAGCCTGTTTGGGAAGTAAAAGACTACCTTCTCCTTTTTTCTGCCACCCCCCAAAGCAATCTTATTGCCTCAGTGAAAGGCATAAGAAATTACTGTGAAGAAAAATGCAGATGATAATATGTAAACATACTGTCTATGTACAGAATCAAATGTGAATCGGAATCTAGCCTCGCTCTCCTGCTAATGTTCTGACATTGATCTTTACTAATGGCAGTATCCTGTTGAATTGCAGAAGTGTGGGATGGAGAGGGGAGAAGGGCTATAGAGGGAAGGACATTCTTTTTTTTATTATATGAGCCAATTCTAGCTTTTGGAAACTAACCTTTTTCATAAAGTCTTAAGGACCTATTCTCTGTAGATAGTGGTGTTCTTACAACTTTTCCATTTCTCTGAGGAGAAATGGGGAGGGGGAAAAAGTACAAATACTTGGGTAATTATAGAGGAAATTTAAGGAAATTTTAAGAAATTCCAAGTGAAATTTAGGATTAAATCATGTTTTCTACAGGGTTCAAGTGGTGACAGGATGCAGAAGGGTCATGGGAAGCCAGGCCATAGTGATTAGCAGTAACCACACCTTCTCATTGTGTTCCAGTCCCCTGACTTCATTGTCTAGCTCTCGTCCACTTGTTAAATTTCTTTTAAAAAATCTTCTACTTATGGGGTACAAGTGACTGTTGGGCATGGAAAGCAAACCAAAATGAATTTCAGCCTGTGTTCTGTGCCATGTGATCCTACAACAATCTCAGGTTCAGGGGACTGAAAAGTGTGTTCTTTTATACCAAAGACTAGTGTTCAAGAAATGATTGATGTTTACCCATTTTCTAGAAACAAATGTAAATTCAGAAATTTCTTTTTCACAAGGCCAGTTGGTATAAGCTGCAGACACTAGTGAAAGGGCACTAGGGCTCAGAATAAGATGGTTGTGATGTCTTTTTTTGTTTGCTTGTTTTTGGGTTTTTTTTTTTTTTTTTTTTTTTTTTTTTTTTTTTTTTTTTTTTTTTTTTTTTTTTTTGGTGCTGGGGATTGAACTCAGGGCCTTCTGCTTGTGAGGCAAGGACTCTAACCACTGAGCTAACTCCCCAGCCCTGGTTGTGATGTTTTAACAAACGAATGGAGCCGCTACAGCTGGGAAACAATGTGAGGCTGATTGTGTTCACCTTGGGGGTTCAGGACTGAAACACATTGGGTAGCTTGACATATGTTACATCCGGCAAGACCCAGCTAGTCTTTGGGAAGCTAACAGAGTGATCTATTATTTCTACACATACATTAGGAACTAAAGAAAGGTTCAGTTTCATGACAAAGAAGGAAAACGCTAGCTTTTACCACATCTCTTTTCATGGGGTCTTAATCTTTCCTATTTGTTTACTGTGTTTTTCGGAACTGGGATTGGTGTGGTGCAAGAGATGATTGAGAATACTTAATACTTTCATATATCTGTTACATAGCTTCAGACATAGTGTGTTCCTTATGTGTTTGATATTTTTGTCTCTGCAGTTCCAGGTGCAAATTGTAATTTCCTGCTATGACATAGTTGCACATTTATCTCTTAGGTAATTACACAAACAAACTGGTGTTCCTGCCACCCATGCTTTTAGGAGAAATCACAGAAGAAAAGAATTTTAAAAATCTACATTCTTTGGGTAGGCAGATTGGCTATTGCAGATTAACAAGAAAGATTAAAAAATGAACAGATATTTAGTATACTAAAAATATTTTGAAACTCAGAGATAAAAAAATGTTGAAGAAGTAGCTTAATCTTTTACTAAAATTTTACTTAACTCTAAGAGCGACACTTAGGGAAGATGGCAATGGTATTTGTATATTTATATTTTACAAGAAGATGATAAATTCAGGTTGTAAATATAATATTTTTGGTTTTAAGTCATTCACTTATTAGAAGTAGCTAAAATATTCATTTGTATAAATCACTTTTAAGAATTCTACATTAACCTATATTTATTATTAATAGTGAGGCTTTAAGTAGGTTGTCAATGCTTTATAAGGCAGAACTAACATACGGCTGTTATCTGAGGCTATGAAAGAAGATACTTTAATTATGGTCATTAATAAAAGAAGAAAAAGTCTAATCTTTCATGTGCTTTTTGTATAAGTGTACCTTCTTTTAGCCATGTTTAGGAATTTGAGCTCCTGGCTTTTGTTACTGAGAATTACCTGTAAATTCCCACATACCTGTGGAATAGTACATGCTACCCTCAGTTTAGTTTTTGTACATTGGAATTTTGACATTAATCTTCCGGAAGATAAAATTTTCTGTTTAAATTTTTTAAAAGATCTTACTATTCATGGGCACTTTTTACTTCTTTCCGCCTAGAGCTACAATACTAAAGCTGCTCACTTTGTACATTAGGTACAAGGGCATAGACACTGCCAGATTTAGTTCGTAGGGCAGATGGGAGTCACCTCAGCTGATGGTCAGAAAAATAAAAACAAATGCAAATTAGCATCTGAACCAAAGAACTGCAGTAGTGCAGTAGATGGATTGTTCCTGATAAACATTTTGTGAAATAAGTGACTGTTTTTGGCCCTGAAACCCAGACCCTTTGTCTGTTTTTGGAGATATTTTGGAAAACTTACCTAATTTGTTTGGTGAAATTTGTAATAGAAGGGAAAAGATAAATATTTATAAAGATTTTGACCTTAGCCAAGGAATTTCATGAAAAAGGGTGTGTATGTTTTAAATAATGCAGCTCTTTGCAAACAAAGACAATCCAGATTACAATGATTGAGGACAACATCTGGGGCCAATAGTTAGCTGAAATTTACAGCGAGAAGAAAGACAGGCAAAACAACTGCTTCATTAGTTTATAAAATTAGAAGAGGAGAATGGAGAGCGTGATCCCCAGGGGAACTTGATAGCCTCTAAAAACCCTGAGGAAGAATTTAGAAGTTCATTTACAGTCACTAGATGCTGAGTTGGTAATATTCATTTTTATCTTGGTTTCCTGATTTGGCTATTATAGTTTCATGAGTTTTGCCTTAACTTCTCATTAAAATCTCTAAGCCAAACTAGCACTTATTTTCTCAATCTTTTCATTTTAAAGTAGCCATTGAGGGGAAGCAGAAAGGTGTCACAGAGAATTTATAAAGTGGAAATAGCAGTTCTATTAATTTCCTGGATAATCAAAACCACATGAATTCCAGGTCTACATGATTATTCCTATAAGGCCTTTCTAGTCCCAGAACTCTACAGGTCTAAAGAATGGCCCAAGCTTGTGCCACATCCCCAAGACCCTGGGTGCTGAGCTCCTTGATTCTTGTTTTTGTCAGGGAACTACTGTGTGTATGCTGGAGATTAGAAAGGAGTGGAGTCGAGTGAGATTGGTGTTCCCTCAGGGAAAGGGAAAATGATGGAGAAACGAGGTGTATTTATAGTCACACAGACTGTATTTCGGGTCCTGAGCAGTATGGGTGGATCCCTGTGTTATGACAAAGCTTGGGTTTGATGGCCTTTTCTGGGATCACACCAGGATGAGAAGCATGATAGCTGGATGGAGTTCGTTCATGCCCATTTCTTGTGTGCATTTGCCAAAACCTCTCCCATACTGTACCTCCCTTACTATTAAGGTACCACTCATCCCCTAATTTTCACTGTATGTGAACTTAGTGTTTCAGCTGCCTAATTGATTTAGCTGTTGTGAAATAGTTTGAGGATCAAGTCATTGATTCTCAATAACCAACTCTATAAAATCTCCAAACTGTGAATCTTTTCTAAGATACTGTAGTTTATAGTCGGTCTTACTTTAAGATTTTAACAATGCAATACAGTATGCAACAGAATTAATAACTTTTGATAGCTACTGAATATTAGTAAGACTCCAGTACCCTAGTTAATAAAAAGTGTTACTGTAAAAAACTACTAGCAAGTCTAGATTCCTGCCATGATATAAAAGAAGTATATATTTACACAGATGCTCTTATAAATTACTAATTGCAATGAAGGCAAAAGGTTTAATTCAAACCTACAAATGGTTATAGTTAATGAGGAGACCTATCCAGTTTTCCTTAAAAATATTGACTGAAACAGTTCAAAAACTGTTACCAAACTTACATGTTCACATTGTTTAGTTAAGGAAGTAGTATCTAAAGAGTTCATGCAGTGTACTAAAAATTGGGCAAAAATGATTATGTGTAAATCTTCTGATAAAAGTGCAGTTTTTGTCATTTTCTAAAACATGAAATTTTTTTTTTTTTTTTTTTTTGTGGTGCCGGGGATCGAACTCAGGCCCTTGTGCTTGCAAGGCAAGCACTCTAATCACTGAGCTAAATCCCCAGCCCTAAAACATGAAATTTTATGTGGTATGTTGAGTGGGTCATCTCAAGGATACTTGGGGTAGTAGTGTTAATTTTATGCTTTGAGAAATCCAGACAGAATTCAGTATATTGTGTCCATGTCAAAAAAAGGACCCGTCAAAGGTTTTGACTGCAATTAAAATAATCCAACTGAATCTGAATAACCCTGTGAAAAAACAACGGAGTTAAAAATGTCTAAGTTGTGGGCAAGAATCATCACTGAATACTATGAAGTATGATGAAAAGAATGTATTTGCATAGTTTCAAAGTACCTCCCCATAATATACCTGTTAATTAGAATGGAAAACTAGTGGCCGAAGAGTAGAGAATTTTGGCAAATTCGACTTGAATGTAATGATCATGGTTAGCAACTCCAGTGATGAAATCCGGAAATAGCTCTCAGCCCGTGTGGGGATCATTGTTCAGAAATGCTTTTCGGTAGAAGAGGACGTCAGCGCACTTCAGCTCAGTGTTTCTGTGGGCTGGGTCCCCGACTTACTGACTGGTTCAGAGCTCCTCATTCCTAGGTGCTCTCTGCTGTCTAGAGCACTAGTGTCTGTCTGGAAGATGTGTTGCCTTGTGGTAAAAGGATTCCTGCACATAAGAGAAATGATAAAATTGGTAAAAATTAATAAAAATCCACCAAAGAAGTGCTAAATTGAATGATTAACAAAAAAACAAAAACAGAAACAAAAA
>PVJO010023022.1:0-26650 GCA_004026905.1 Hystrix cristata | reverse complement strand
TGGTAGTAATTTTAATATAGTTTAAACCTATAACTGAATGGTAGAACAAGACTCCTTAATTTTAACGAAGCAGTGACATTTTGTGTATCAAAATACCAAAGTATGTCAGGACTTCACATAAATTTTGTAGAATTTCCATGTGAAGAAAGGAAAGCTCTTTTGTAGTTTTCTAAAGCACTGGGTGTATTAAGGAACCAAAAGTGGCAAGGCAAAATATAATAGTGAAGGAATTTACTTGGAAAGAGTTCCATTGCCATGCAGAATTTCTTCTATCCTTTTGACAGATGTTAGATGTAATGTTACCCTATATCCAGAAACCCAGTGATTGAGTCTCCAGAAAGGGGTCATTTGGGGATCTTTCAAACATTTTCCATGCAGTTGAAGAGAAAGACAGCTCTAAGAAAGCTAACAGAGAATGCAGATTGGGAAATGACTTAGCAAATCTAGGGGATCAGAGACTGGATATTTTAAAGTGGACCAAATAGCGTGATGGTGGATTTGCCTAGTAGCTCTGGAGTTTATTAGGATATATTTATAAGGGTGAAGTTTATTTAGGGTCTCTCAGCAAAGAGTTTATTAGATGAGTTTTCAGGTAGCTTTGTTCTTTCCAATGGCCAGATTGAAACCTTGTAAAAATGAGGCACGATGCACAGTAACATTAAATCCTGTCCAATAACATTGAGTGGAGATGCAATGGGCAAATCAAGGAAAAGAGATTGGAACCCGAATTTGGATACCAGTGGTTATGTGTCTAAAATCTCTATGAGTAGTAGTGGTAAATTCTGCAGGAGACTACCGATGCCTGCCTGATGCTGCAAGCCCCAGCAGGATCACTCAACCGTGTTTCTGGTGGAATCAGTTTTATTATCTTCCAAGATGAGTGAGGGGAAAATCCAGAGTCCCAGTAAGAAATTCTCTATTGTCTTTATTTTCATCCCCTATTAGTAGAGAGAAAGAATTATTAGAGTCAAAGAGGAGAGACAAAGGTAGAAGAATGACCACCAGATTCTTGACAGTGTTTAAACTCATAGGTTAAATGCAAGACAAGGAAGAAAAATTCATGCAAAGTCAAGTTTATAAACGTATTCGTTATATGGGACTAGATATTATTAAGTAGGGCTGAAAGATATTCAAGACAGCATTCATGCTAAAAATGATCTTTAAGGCCATGATAGTCATCGTTTGGCTGGCATTTTTATCCAGAGGTATGAAATTTTTCTCACATAGAATAAAGTCTAAAAGGATGATGTGAAACAGATTTTTGCATGTGTATAGGGACGTAGGTGTTTCATTGCTATCCTACTCCATGCTTGTTCAACAAATTAGTTATAAATTAACCACTCTGACTTCACTGTGCTTCAGTTAGGATACTTTCTTCTCACGTCTGCTTTTTTGGAAATTCCGTTTTTCGTAGATTTTCATCTGCTTTTCAATCCTTAATTTTGGTTACTGTATATTTTAATTTTACACATTTTAATTTCATTAGAAATAGATTCTAGTGCTTTGGCATAATTTACAAAGTTATCATATTTTTTTCCTGCATAAATTATAGTTATTTTAAGGTCTGAGTTTGATAGCTTCAACCTTTGGAAGACTGTTTATAAACTTTTAATTTTACTTTGGCCCTCATTCATTTTTAAAATAGTCTTTATGTTGCTAGTGTGATAGGTAACGGTGTCAGTTTGAGGAGGAACTAACAGAACTATGCAGACCCACTAAATTGGGTCCGCATAGTTCTGGGTGTGGCTGAAGGATCTACTGAAAACAGAAGATCCAAGCTGGGTAGGTTTGTCGCTTGAATGGAATAAATGGGAAGTGAAGAAGGATGGCCGCTTCTGTTTCTTTGGAGGAGCTCCAGCCTTCACCTTCACATTGGACACTGTCTTCTGGCTTCCAGTGCAGACCCTTCAACATGCTGATACGGGCTCGCACAGGACTGTCCAGTGAGCTCTGGGCATTTGACCTTGGGCTGGATCTTTCAGATCTCCAGCAGGCAGCAGCCCTTTTGAACTCTTCTATACCTGACTCTGCCGGTGGTCATTGTAAGCTTTCCTTATAGAGCCTTAGTATTTATATATCTTGCATTGAATGTCTTTCTCCAGTGAGCACTAACCGATACATTGTACAATAGTTTTAGATTTATAGAGAAGTTGCGAAAGTAGTGCAGAAAATGCTCCTATAGTCCTACATCTAATTTCTCCTATTATTAACTTTTTACACAAGTATGATTCATCTGAGATCAGTCAGTATTCATGCATTGTTATTAACTAAACTATATATTTTGTTCATGTTTTCTAAATTTTTACCTAATGTCCTCTTTCTGATTCAGGTTACTAGCTGGAATGATGTTTTACATTTTGTTATGTCTTGTTAGGCTCCTTTTGGCTATAATGTTCTGTCAGATTTCCTTTGATTTTGATGAACTAGGTGGTTCTAAATTCTACTGGTCAGGTGTATTGTGGGCTTCTAGTGTATTAGAATTTGTCTTCTTAAATAAAATCATTATTATTTATTTTATTTTATTTTATTGGTACATGTTTTTAGTACATAATGATTACATTCATTGTGAAGAGTTGGTACATGAATGTGTCATTTCTTAATTCTTTTTTCCTCCCCTCCCCTGCCTTCTGCTCCCAGTATCCCTAGGACCCCTTCCCTGTATAAATTTAGACGAGTTTGTAGTACATGATGATGTCTTCTGTTGCAGGGACTTTGTGCATGTACACAGCAATTCAGGATCCCATTCCTATTTTAATTTTATTTTCACCCCCTCCCTCCTCACTTCCTCCATCTCTTTGTTCCCTTCCCATATGCCAAGCATCCATGTCACTCTTTTATATTATTTATCTTTTATTTTGCACTTTATTTATATATTAGTGTTCTCATGTAAGAGAAACCATGTGATATTTAAGCTTGTGTCTGATTTACTTCACTTAACATCATGCTCTCAAGACGTACCCATTTTTCTACAAGTGACTCAAATGTATCGTTCCTTATCACAGAATAGTACTCCTTTGTGTGTAAATACCACATTTCTTTATCTGTTCATCTGTTGATGGGTGTTTAGACTGCTTCCAAGATTTAACTATTGTAAATCCTATGTACATCTAAAATGTGCCATTAAAATAAAATTAAATTAAAAAAACAGAAAAAATGGGCATCCATGTACACTGGAATATGATATCTTTAATAATCCTTTCGGGAAGATACCTAGAAGGGGAACATCTAGGTCAAATGGAATTTCTATTTTTACTTTTTTGAGGAATCTCTATACTGATTTCCACAGTGGTTGTACCAGGTTATACTCCCTCCAACAATGAAGAACTATTCCTCTTTTCCTGTCTTCTCTAGCATTTTTTATTGTTTGATTTCTTGAGGATAGCCATTCTTTCTGGAGTGAGATGTTTTAATTTGCATTTCTTGAATGGCCAGCAATGTTGAACATTTTTTCATGTCTTTATTAGCCATTTGCATTTCTTCATCTGAGAAGTCCCTATTCATTTCAGATGCCCATTTTTTTATTAGGTCTTAAATTGGTCTTAATTGTTTGAGTTCTTTATATATTCTAGTAATTAGTCCTTTGTCTGGCAAGTAGCTGGAATTTTTTTTTTTATTCTATCGGTTATCTTTTCACTGTGTTGGTGGTTTCTATTGCTGTGCAGAAACTTTTAAATTTGATATAAACATTGTTATTATTATTTTAGAAGGAACGTATCACTAAAGTACCATTTTCATGAGCTCATATCAAGGGTGTAGGTCTGACTTAGCAAGAACATGACATCACACTTGAGGTTTGTTAATCTTGATCATCTGACTAAGACAGTGATTGACAAATTTCTTCAGTGTGAAATTATGTATTTTTCCTCTTCTATACGGTATTGTTTGAGAGGAAATCTCTATGCAGGCTGTGTAGAGGGGTGATGAGTCGTTTTGCAGCTCTGATGGCAAAGTATCTACAGTGGGAGCTCTTTCAATTTGCACCCTATTGAGATGCCCCCCTGGCACTCCCTCACTTTTTAAAAGCACCTCTTTAATTTCACCATAGGGTAATCTAGGCTCCTGTTGTGTGTTTCTATCCCATGTCCTGGATCAGCCCTATTTCAAAGATTCTTGGTTCCTTTCATTGTTATTCAAAAGCAAAATCTGAGTGTTGTATATTTTGGTTTCTAGTGGCTTATGGTTTCTTCTAGGCCTGATGAGGAGGTAAAGCAAGCAGGTATAATTTATGTAGTAATTCAAGTTCTGTTTCTTTTTATGCTCAATACAGACCAGTTTCTAAATGTATGCTAAAAAGTGTGTGATCTTTGAGTGATATTTTATTTCAGTGAAGAGAACATTTAAAATGATTATTAATTTTAAAATGTATTCAAAATTTTTAGCTTCTGGCAAACAGATAACTTGGGGGAATATTACCTCGGTTCAGTTATGGCCTGGACAGATTAAGGACTGAATTTAACTTCCCAAAACTCAGTCTAATTTTAGTTTTTCTTCATAGAGTCCATTGGAGGACTCATAGCGTATACGACCCCTAGTCACGGGTGGATCGTGGCCCTTATCTCCTAAGACTGCCAAGGTTTACTGGTGTCTCAGCCACTTATTTGCTGCTTTCTGCTTAGTATCTACTGGACCATTAGGGACTGACAGCTGTCTCAAGTGGAGAACTGGCACAGAACATATTAACTTATTTGGGTTCTTGTTACTCCAGGATCTGTTCTTCTAAATCATGGCACATTTTTTAAACTTTAAAATCCAACTATTGTTTTTTTTGTAACCCTCTGAGATTTCTAAAATCTCTTCTTGGTTGCTGCTTTCAGTTGTCTCATGCTGCTTATAAAAGGGAGCAAATCTCTTGCAGAAAATGTAGAGAGGGATTTCAGAGTCACCTTGCAGGGTTCTTCTTGTCTTCATAAACATGGTGTTAAAAGTTCTAGTTTTGGTAACCCTCTGAGTTGAAAAGGAGATGTATATTTGATAGTATTTTCCACTTGTTTTTACTCTTATTGGTGGGAGGTTTGGTCAGCTGTAAGTTATTTTGAGGTTTAATAAAAATTATCTGTCAGAAATTGTATTAATCCTGAATTTCATAATTAATATCTGAATATTACTTTTAGTCATATGTTCTTAATATATTCTTAGTAATTTAATGTCTTCCTCTATATATAATCACCATGTGACCCTGATGATTAAGCCAAATATTTTAAAAACATTTTTGCTAAGAATTAAAAACAATTTATAAAAGCTTTTTTGCTAAATAAATGAACATATTATGTATTTTTAGTAACATTTAATCTAATGTTGAACACTCTGTTTGAAAGAGTGCCATGGCCTCATATTCCTTTGAGAACGAACCAATATTTTCATTAATAAAGGATGTGATATGTCACATTATTATCTCTGGGTTGTTGAATCAAATAAAGATTAGCCTCATCCAGTCTGATCAATTCAAGGGAATCAACTCTATATGCTATTTTAGTTAAAAAGGTTAAATGAAATGTCAGTCTGTTATTAGAAAATTTCAGTACTTCGTTGATTTTAAATGCTGCAATACAGTAAATAACACTTGGACTGAACTTTAAGAATGGCAGCATTTTACAGAACATAAATTAAGTCTTTGTAATGGCTCTATAAAGTTCAGCGATGATATCACTCTCCATTCTATGAACATGAGTACTTTAGTACTGAAATATTTTTAGTTAAAAAAGAGAACCCATCATTGGGGTATTACATATATCATTATAGCTTATACTAACTTTATGATTTTGGGAGTTAATATATACTTACTTATATATAATTATTTTGATTAATTTGCTTTAGTATAAAATGTATTTGAAATTCTTAAATTGTTCATGATAGAAGTAAATAATAATGTAGACTTTAAATATATTTATAACAGAAAAGTAATTAGATTGATAAAATGATAAAGTATAACACACTATCAGCTGAATTTATTGTCATTTTCTTTTACTGTATCAGTGAGTGATTTAAAGGATTTCACATTGTTAATTTCCAAAAATAATTAGGACTATACCAGTGTAAATGAAAAACCATTAATCATATATCTTCCCAAACTCCCTAATATTTATTCTTATTTGATTTTCTTTTGATTGTATTATATCTACATGCAAAACCATTTTGTATCAGTTACCTTTCTAGAGTCAATGATTTGTAAGAGAGCAGATTTAATACAGGACATTTATAAGTTACAACATTCATCCATAAACCAAATGCAGGAAAGGGCCGAATGTCTATGTCCTTAGAGACCCGAAAGATCCAATCAAGGGCAGAGAGCCCACAGCACTGTCCCATGAACGTCCATGTCTGCAGATGATGGCTGAAGAGATCTTTACTGGAACCAAGATACAATGCTCTCAGCAGAGATGAGGACCAGAGCTCCCCTGAAGCAACAGCAGCCATCCTCCCGCACAGCAAGGCCCCGAGCTCCTTTGACGAGAACAGCTGAGTCCTCTTCAGGAGAACCAGCCGCAGCAGAGCTTTTCCTGGGAAACAGCCCACAACTATCTTCTGCTCCTGTTTTCCTTTACGTTGCATCAGCAACAATCCTCAGGTGGATCCTCTATGCCCAGAATCACACTGACTCAGTCCAGCTGGGCGTTCTGACTCTGGTTGACCACAATAATAAGTCCACCACACCATTCTTACCCATTCAGCCTTCCATTCATGAAAACAGAAAAAAAAAAAAATACATAGAAACCAATGCAAGTCACCCTGGTTTTCTGTTTTTCTGGTTCCAGGAAACTTATCTAGTACTTTTGCGAGATAAGTTTGATAAAGATGCTTGTTTTTAATCTGCTTTCTTTCTTAACGAATTATAACAAAATTTTAAAAGATACTAGTTTGTCACATAGTTATTTTCTTTCCTTCACCACAAATATAATGAACTTTCCCTCACATTTTTAAAATTAACACTGTTTACATTTTTCCATTTTTTCCCTTTTCCCTTTCTCTTCTTTTTCTCTTCTTTTCCTCTCCTTCCTTTCTAATTGTCCTCCGTATTGAATATTATCTATATAAAAAATAAAGTCAACAATGTATAGTGAACCATGTTATGATCAGTGAGGACTAGACATTATTAGCAAACATTCAAATACCCAGACATTTCTTGCAGCATTGAATAATAGTGTATCCTCTGTTAATTTCTTTAAAAAATGATGACAAGCTTAAGAATTAGACCTTATTAAATAATATGTTTATTCACCATTTAAGAAATTTTTATTTGTTTAAAACCTTAAACAAATTTAAATTATAAAATTACAGAATGCAAGTGTGTCTTTTTCCTTTTTCCTGAGCCCCTTGTCACCCAAAGCTCCTCAGATATAAGTAATCATACAACCACATTTTATTTTTGTATCAATGTTTAAAATGGATGCCACTATTATGATAGAAAATAGACATGGATTTTCCATTTGATGGAGCTCATTGAAAGTAAGTTCTTTCAACTTGTTAATAAGCATTTTGTACTTATCTTTTAGAAAGATTGGAAGAGTTACTTTTCCCATAGATACTTTTATAAAAGTTATGTTACAAAATCATTGATTTTACAAGATAGAAGTGACCCTAACGGTCATTTAATAAGAATTTTAGCATTTATATGCACAATCCAAGATTGTATTGTTTGTTGACAAGTGTTTGTTGATTGAGTTATATCAGATGTTTTGACTTCTGTCTAGAACTCTTCTCTGACTATAAAATTACGTTTTCAGTATGATGAACCTCTTTAGCATCCTTTCATTATGAAACATTCTGCTTTATAGTAGTTGAGCAGTCTTTTGGCATATTTACACACAAAATCACACAAAATTGCATCCTCATCAGTGGCTCAAAGTTGATTGGCTTCTATTACCAAGAAGATATACAGTTTTTTCTCTGGAGTTCTCTTTAATTCTTTGCCATTTTCTAAGAGCTTGTGAGCTCCTTAAAAACATAATGTGGACTTGAAAGCTTATTTCTTTGCTTTGTTTATTCCCTTTGTGAGAGACAGATTTCTTGACATATGTTTGGTACCGGGTGTGTATTTTCTGTATGGTGTCTAATATGTATGGTTCTACAATTGGAAAATTACCCTCTGTGCCCAGGTGGTATTGTACAGAATGATTTTCTCAGTATTGATTTAAGCAGTTGATGGTTCCTTTGGGGAGGAGAATCATTCAATTGTATCAGAACTTTCAGTAAAAACCAACTGGTTAAGCCTGTACTAAATAGCATCTTTAAAAAATATCTTCAGTAATGAACTTAAATTTAATTCTAGGGTTTCCTCTGCATTAGTAGCATTTGGGCCTCCTCATCGAGTTAAGATGTTGTTAAAGAAAACAACAGAAAAAGTTTTGCCATGAGTGGTTACTAAGTATTAAAATCCCTAAGATATTTTTTTGTTAGCACTGTTTTTCCTCAGTGGGTATGTGAATTTGGTGGATATAATAGTAGTCAGCTTTCTTAACGAAATAGCACAGCAGTCTGTTCTTGGGTTCCTATTTTGGGGACAGTTTAGTCACTTGCTATGGTTTTCTTATAGAAATAAATTTTATATTCTGAAAATTTGCTTCAGGTTTTTTTTTTTTTTTTTTTTTTTTTTTTTGGTGGTGCCAGGGATCGAACTCAGGCCCTTGTGCTTACAAGGCAAGCACGCTAATCACTGAGCTAAATCCCCAGCCCCTGCTTCAGTTTTTTAACTGACAATTATTCACAACAGGTAGCTGGAAGCCATTATTTCCACTGTGATCTCTGTAGGTACTAAACTGTGACAATTAACTTGAGTGCCAATTTGTATAGCTTGAGAAAGGCCTAAGAGATTAGGGAATCATGATTCTGGGTGCTCAGGTTGGTCATGGAGGCGCGAACCGAGGGCCGTATCTGGTCCCTGGCTCTTTTCTCTCTGGTCTTCTCCCCTGTGCTCTGCTTCCTGCCTGACAGGAAATGAAAAGCTTTCTTCTGCGATGCCCTTTGCCGCCATTTCTTACTTTGGAGCTGACTGATCATAGGCTAAAATCTCTGAAACCCGAGCCAATTAAATCTTTCTGTGTTAATTTATAGGTGTCATATTTTTTTCTCAGTAAAAGGAAAACTGTCTAATACAAAAAAAAAAAAATCCGTGAATTTGTGTGTGTTCCAAATCTGTGTAGCGATTTTCACATGGCAAAACTAACTTCACTGAGGCTTATTGGTCATCCATCACCTTTTCTTTCTATGAGATGTCTCCCCTATATATATATAAATGATTACAATATTATTAAAAAAGAAAGTGCCCCAATCAGGGTATTTCCTAATTCTTCTCCCAGGTGCATCACATGACACTTTATGGTTGGGACACCCACGTGCATTTTGAGGGGAAAACACAGAGCTGTTGGACTTTTTCAGCAGGTTTTTTTCATCATCACCAGTTTCTGTGTGAGGTTTCGTAGTCTTCAGAGCCCTCAGTGGTTTCCTGAAGAGTAATGATCTTACCAATCTACTTTATTTCTGGTACATATACAACAGCTCTTATGGTTTTGAAATTTTCTTTTGCTTCACATTTTCATTTATCAAAACAGATACTGCATTTTGCCTGTACCTTGTTGAGTGTTTAAATATTGGGATGCTAGCTATCTGATACGAATCTTCTCTACATATTATGTGAAGTCTTGTATTAGAACAATTTAAAGCATATATTTACGAACAAAAGTCATAAATTTTTAAGAGGAAGAGACAAAGAGTAAAAGAAAGAAAAAGAGAAGAAAGAGATGAGGAACTTACATTCTGTCCTTTAAACAGAAGATGATACTCAGGCTCAGAAAGCGCTTACCATGAAGAGCAGCGATCCAGGCCAACACAGACTGTGCACATAGAGTAAGAGGGCTCCTGTTACTAGAAATGAGCTAGGGCCTACCTGGAAATAGACTGAATGATTCAGTGTATTTTGCCCTCTACACTTAGAATTTAAATTAAATATCAAACATCGATTACGCAGCTCTAATAGGAGAGATACATAATAAATATCTACAGAGAATAGCCAAACAAAAGGGAAGAGGCCTGCAGAGCTGGGGGGAGCCCCCCAGGCTGTCCCGTGAATAGAAATGCAGTCCAACTGTCCATCTGACTGCTCAAGTGCATGGGGGAGGAAATGGTCAGAGAAAGGAAAGATGTGACAGAGAGGATCCTGTTGTGATGAAGTAACACACACCCCTGACTCTTTTTGTGTCTCCAGATCCTAGAAAACAAAACCATCACGGGCTCTAAGCTCTAACATATATTCTTAAACTTGACCAACAGAAATTCTCCTCCTTGAACATAAAGAAAAGGTAGATAAGATGGTGAAGAAGCTTCACCATTCTAAGGCCAGACTTTGACCAAAAAAAAAAAATAATAATGTAGGAAAGATCCACATTATAAAATGAAATGCAGGGAGGTAATGTGGTGGGAGTAGGGCATGGCCAAGGCTGGCTGATAAGGGGGCATGGTCTGGAGGAGGGGCCTGGACCTGACCTCAGCCTGAGGCACCAATTGTAGCCACTCTCTGAGTTTCTGAGGGAGCTCCATTCTATAAATAGACATGGCACCTGGAGGAAGCTCTCTTCCTTACTCTGGCCACCCAGGCTTTGCTCTCTCTTTGCTCTCTCAGGACCAGCATGCCTGGCAGCACCTCCCTGACTTTTTCTCTCTTGGGCCTACACTTGCTCTGAGGGGCAGCTCTTCCTTTTTGGTTTATAATTTTGAACAAAACTTTGGAATTACCTTTTGCCACCCTTGTTCAATTCTTTGTTTGAGGAAGGGAAAAACCAGGAATATCAGAATCTACTGGATAACAGTAGGGGCAACAGGAAGAGATGTTAAATCTTCAAAGGATAAAGCTTCAGTGGGAGCAAATAGAAAGTATAATTTAAACAGTATAATTCTTCATTTAGTTTTTAGGAAATAGAATCTTTCTCAGGTTATGGAGATAAATTTTATAATAAGAAATATCATATTTAGGGCTGGGGATTTAGCTCAGTGATTAGAGTGCTTACCTTGGAAGCACAAGGCCCTGAGTTCTATCCCTGGCAGCACAAAAAAAAAAAAAGAAATAGCATATTTTTACACATTTACTGACTATATACTTTAGTTTACCTTGAAGAAAACTATTACAAATGAGTCTGCTAAGCTGAAAACTTCCAGAAAACATTTGCCTACATGTAGAGAAGAGCTGGGTCTTTAAAATTGATGTAGGAGGAATGTGAACCTGGGAGGACCCTCTCTCTGGCTGTCTTGCTTTTTCTTTCAAGCCCTTTCACCTGTTCCTTCTTTCTGGATAGGCTCTTGTTCTTGGAACATCCAGCTGATGTTCTCGGTTCAAAAAGCAAAGCAAAGCAAAGCAAAACAAAACAAAAATGTAATTAGCTTGGATTAATGACCAGCTTTCAAAATAAAACTGTAGATCCATTTATTTTAAGGTAACACACTGCTATTTTGGTATGTTTCCTTAGTTCAAAGGTAATGTGCTTGGATACTGGATCCACGTTTGAAAGTTTGAATGCATCGTCGTGACATCCGATGAATCCAAACATGTGCTTGCTGCTTCACTGAAACAGAAGAAACAGCAGATACAGTGATGCTATTTAAAATGCACATCTTATGTTTGACTCTGTGTGACAACCAAGTGACAATGATAGATCCAAATGCAGTCCTGACTTAGAGTGTCAATTAGGAAAGTGGCCAAGACCTTTCAAACATTATAAATTACTGTGTGAGTGCCAGTAAAAAAGCTCTCTCTCTACCAGTAATTTTGCATGAGTTTGATTTGGACAAAAGATAGCTGATCAGAGTGAAGCTTGCATTTATAAAGCTTAGAAATATTTCTCACTAGATATATGACTGTGAACATGATACTAACAGCTACTGTGGCCCTAAAACGCACCTATGCAAAGCAGATTACAGACTTCTGCCACATTCTGTTATGTCATTAATACTGGTTTTGCGATACTAATTATCAAATTCCTAACATTCGCATAACATTTTGTATGAAAAGACATATATGCATGTCTTATTAGTTCTGTTATTGACTGTGGCTCATAATTTGTTTCCTATTTGTTGCAAGATTATTTGCTGCTTTAAAGGTCTTATAATGTCAGAGCTATACTCTGTTAGCTTATGTTTTCAGGAAAAATGCACAGCTCATAGTTTACCTTTGTAACAAATCGTAGCCATCTTTTATGATTGAATGCATAAAATGCTTTATGTTATCTTTAAGGCATAATATATTACATATATGTATTTATGGGATTCTTACAACACTTAGTATGATATATTGATTGCTGACATAAGTGCACAATATCAAGCATGTGCAAAATAATTGTACTCGTAAGTATACCATTGTCTGACCTTTCTCCCATTATTCTTGAACCTGATGTTTAAAAATGGTATTAAGGCACTTGCCTAGCATGTGGAAAGTCCTGGGCTTGATCAGAGAGAGCGAGAAAGAGAGAGGGGGAGAGAGAGTAAACAAAGGAAGGAAAGGAGGAAGGAAAAGAAAAATTTTAAGGATTAGTGAAGCCTTAAGAGTCCCACATTCTTAGGACTCCTACAATTTAAAGCTAAAAAACAATTTAAAGTTTTAAAGCTCAAGCCCTACATTTACATTGGAGAGAAAAAAAATTCAGAAGCTAAATGACTTCTTTGAGGTCAGTAAATTAGACACTTCAACAATGTCATAAAAAGACAAGATCTATAATAAACCAAAATGACTTCTCGAAAGACAGTTAACCTCATAAGTAATTGCTCTTCTACTCCCTCTGAATATTTAGTACCATAATGTTCAATATCCAAGAAAAGAGAATCTACTATAGATATTTTGAGCAGAGAGGAATTTAGTTCAAGGAATTGATTGTAAAGGTGCTGAAAGAACCACTAACGAAGGGCGATCTTAATAAACAGAAGGTACCTGGATTGTACGTTCCTTCTGTGCTTCTGGATTCCCAGGGGTTGTACCTTTAGGGAACCTTGAAGGAGTAAGATTACAAGACCAAGGGATGCATGTAGAATTATAAAAGTTGATACAGAGCTGACGGGCAACAAGCAGGGCAGACATAGTCGAAAGAAGTTCTTCTGATGCCCACAAAGGAGATGCATGTTTTGTGCTCTCTGTTCTGTGGTTTCTCCAAAGAAACATGAGTATTTTTATGATTCTGCTCAGTGTTAAGGTAGGAAACAGAAAAGAAGATTGGGTAAATTAATTAATTTTCATTTCATATCTAAATAGAGAATTCTATTTCCAGCTAAAAGAAGTATATATAGATATTTACTCCACTAATGAAGTTCACCAGAGCCTCCACTTTACATGCTGGGCACAGACTTCAGTGATTAGAGAAATCGAAAGTTTCTTCTTTTCTATCAGAATTTGACTGTACCCCCAGGAGAGTGTCTCTTTTTCCTGTTGCTGATCTTGAGGCAGGTCTCAGGTCTTCTTTGGGTTTCCACCAAGTAGAATCTATTCAGCAAAAAATTAAGCTACACAGAGTGTCTTACAGAAAATAATCTAAAAGAGATTAAGGAGGCATCCTCTAAAAATTTAAATTAGCCATTTCTTTTAAAACTTTCTTCCTGAATAATAGCTCACAGGTCTCCCCTTTTTCCACACAGCCTGTAATAGTCCTTCCCTGTTGTTTCAGAGTAAATTGTGTCTTGGATCTTTCAAGTATAATCCCAAGTAGACACACAGCCCTTTGAGGTACACTTTTTTCCAAAGTGCGTTATAGTTCTGGTCTCGGAGAAATAGGTTTTTATGTAAGAAGTTTACCGTAGTCTGCTTTGGGAATAGAGGAATAAAAGAAACGGGCAGAAAGAGATAGAAGCTGAGCTTGGATGGAGTCACAATGAAAGCTTCAGTCAGTCTCCAAAGGAGCCCTGCTGGGCATGCTCTCTCCACTCCTGATTTAGTGAGAGTTGCTGAGCATTTACACCTTTCACATGGACAAGCTGTTGGGTGCAGCCACCTTAAGAAGATGGGAGGAACTCGGACAGAGGGACTTTCTTCAGTTAATGCTAACTACCAAAAAGGGCGACTCAGCTGTAAAGTGTTAAACATTATCACTATCAGCGTCTATGACGCGAATCCTTCTGTGTTGAAGGAGAGAGCTCACGTTGCTCGCGTTGTCCTCTGCTAGAGAGATGGTAGATTCTCCACCAGCTGATAAGAAAAATGGGATTTTGTTTGTGATACCTGGGATTTAACCCAGGGCCTTCACCCTGAGCTACATCTGTAAACATTTAAATTTTTTTTATTCTGAGACAGGTTCTTGCTAAATTACTTAGTTGCCATAACTGGGCTTGAACTTGCAATCTTGTGTTCGGACCTCCAGCAGTGCTGAGATTGCAGGCATGCACCACTACACCTGGCTGAAAAATAGGAATTTCAACCAATGTGTTCAGTCTTGCGGTGAGCAAATGTATTTACCTCCTGAAATGTAAATACCTGTTGAAAAATCTAACATCTTCTCTTTATGGTGATACTAATGAAAAGGTTTAAAATAATTACTTGTGCCTCTTTTCAGCCTTTCTACCTGCTGGCCCACTTCCCTTGCTCCTTATTTTATGAACAGGGACATAAGTCATCATCGAGTGTCCTGTGGAGGCCTCATTACCTAGTTCACTTCACTTATTGAAGTATTGAGTAAGTTTCTTATTCTGACTTCCGGGCATCTTCTCCGCTTCCTCCGTGCTACATAGGAATTCTTCTGTCATGAAAGGTTTCAAGATTTTCTCTGGGACTTGAAGAACAAATAAATCTAGGCAGACAATGCATGCAAGCAACGTTAGAATGTGAAGTTGCCTGGTGAGCTGGAGTAATTCATAGCCTGGTTTTCTTCTACAGCTTCTCCAAATAAGAAATAGGGGTCACTACTGTGCCCCTGACTCCAAAGAGAAATCCCGCTTTGTCACAGACTGTGCCGTACTCGGGACCTCTGACTCCTGTGTAGAAGAGAGCTCATGTTTTTAATTTCCATTTTCTCACTCATGTAGCCAGGACATTCAAAATATAGCAGCTCTAATCTTAGTTATTTCCTCACTGGGAAGTCAAGACAAAAGTTCCCTGGGCAGTGAGATATATTTTAAGATGTCCATCTCAATATTGAGAAACAAGTATGCAGAATATTAGATGATCCTTCATTTTTCTTTTCTGAGTCTCTTAGATACTACTGATGTCTTCTGTGTGTTTATGTGCAAGTTGTAACTTCCAGATATTGTCTGGTGCAGAGTCACTCATGCTAAAATCATACTAGTGGTCTTTGTCTTTGACTCCAACACTGTTAGCCTTCTAATCTGGGGTGGGAACTGACCGTCCATGGTTGATAGGATCTGTTTGTCAGAAAGAGAACCTTAGTGTCTCTCTAATGTGAAATGATGCACTTAGCTGAAATTTTCTGCTCAGTTTTGTTGTCTGAGAACAGCCAATGCCATCTTTTATTTCTGAACCTCCAAAATCACATAATCAATACTAAGAATCCAAAAGATCACTTCTGTGGAAAAATCTAGGATTCTTCCGGAAGAATTCATCGTGAATCAATTTCAAAGATATGTTACTTGCTCTGACTTTCTGTGCTCTTCCCTATTTTACCTTATGATACTGTTCCTGAAAAAAAAAAATCTTACCTCTTAACACATATGTACAAGTTCTCTCTCCTCAATGCTGATGTCTGGCAAGAAACCTGACATAGAAGTTGCTGTAGCCGCCTCATTACTGAAAATCCACTCAGTACTGACAGCCACAGTATGCAGACATTTGTGAATCTGAGAACAGAGATAATACTAGTGGTAAACCATAAAATTTTTTTTTACTAAATTCATTTCTTTGCCACTTGAGGCCTGATACCTTTCTTAATCAGTCACATGATCTCACAACAATTTGGTCTTTCTCTCTAGTCTGTGGCACGTTCTCTTTTTTCCTAAATAGCACAAAATTAGACTCATCAGTTCTATAATAATCTTGTACACAGTCCTACTTTAACAGAGGAAGAAAACATAGGTCTTAGCATATTTCTCCTTGGAGGGAAATATTCAAAATCTTTGTGTCTTTCTAAGCAGGACTGAAGACAAATTTCCAGTCTGTGATTTCATAGGTTCTTTTTGAATGCTGCCCATTTTACTTATAAAATTCTGTCTAAAATATCACATCCTAAACAATGTGTATCTCCCCACCCTTCAAAGTAATGATACACTAATTCAGAGTCATTTTCCTTAACTTTCTTATGACATTTAAATTGTATTCAAGGGACCACTGTCCAATTCATACACCCATCTGACAGTTTAGCTGTCATAGAGAAAGATCCTGGTTAGTTGTAATCTAAAGCAAAATGCCACTAAATCCTGCATCTTAGTACATAGATTTTAGCTGAAATCTTAACACCTGGGTATGCCTGTCTACCCAAAAGTGGCCTCTATTTTTTCCCTATTCCAACTCTGAAGCCTGTTAGAGATGCTCTGTACAAGCCAATTACTGAGTCTCATAGTCATTTGTAATGAGGTGTATTATGGAAAAATTTAGATAGTTTTTATCATGTGATTCATAAAATATTATTACTAAATACACATAGAGAAACACATACACACAACAAAGTTTCTTTCCAAAAATATATTAATGGTTTCAAAAAGTATAGTCTTCTTTGTGTACACTTTTCATTAAATTTACAGCCAGTAAAATCTTTTTCTACATAGAGCAACTTAATCATGATCTCAGATTTATAGAACTGTTTTATATCTACCACTCTTTGAACACCTCACATCCAGGAGTCATATTAAAATATTATTAAATACTTATTATTTATTCCCCTATTCTTTTTATTTTGTTTTTGGTTCTGGGTATCAAACTCAGGACCTTGTGCTTGGTAGGCAGGCACTCTAACCACTGAGATAAGTCCCCGGCCCCTATTCACCTATTCTTAAGGAAAACTTATGAAATTATTCACCCAACACAAGTAGATTCAATTCTAGGGAGTGATGTGGGGTGAATTATCCTCCTGCCACAAAGGAAATGTGAAATTACTTTTTAAAATATTGTAACAAAAAGCTACAGAAGTTCAGACAGATATTTTCTGGCATAGAGCATGATTGTTTAGCAATAAAATTAAGAGAAGTTTTTAGAAGTAAGCTTCAAAAAAGTACAGATTGAAGCATTAAAAATCTTTAATATTTACATGTAATAGAAACTAAGATTAGAGAAGTCAGGAGCAGTTACTACATGTGACTAAGAGAAATACAAGGAGAAATCACAGCAGAAGCAATTCAGTACAGGTCTGACAAACACCTGGAGACAAGTATTTTCTTTTGCACTTTTATGTACAATTATTTCTTTAATAATTGCATAGTAAAATACATTTTTCATTTTATAAGGAAAGACTTTCAATATACTTTTAATGTAGTCTTATAGGGACAGATATTTTTATGGATCTGTGCATCAACTAAATGGATTCCACCTGACTCTTGTAGCCAAGATTTGGGGTCTAAAGTAAAAAAATCAGGTCAGCAGTTTGCTGTGTGGAGTGACTCCTGAGTATGCCTTATTTATATGCATGGGTGTACTACCTGTTATACAAACAACAATGGTAATGCTGTTTACTCTTAGGCCTATATTTCCCTCCCCTTCCTTCTTCCCTCCTACAGTCTATTTGCTGATTTGAAATAATTTTATGCATAATTCAAGCATAACTTCTTATCTGTTCTCCATGAGCTCAGCAGTTTTCTAAGCAGAAATTTTGAAGAAGGAAAGAAGCCACTAGAAATAAGTATTCATGCATTGTATATATTTATATGTGTGATATATGTATAAAGAAATTCTGAAATCCACATCCAGCAAAAAGCTAGTAACATCACACAGTTTAGAAAACAGAAATGTTCTGTTTTAAATCAGTTGGTTGCTGAAATAGATTTCATACACTAATTGACATTACATTAAAAAGATCTCTGCTTTTGTTGTATTGAGATGCCATAACTTTAATTACCCCAGTTTCAAATAAAACAAAGGACTCAAAACAGGAGATATACTCTTAAAGTGTTAGGAATAAAGAAGTATTAGAAATACTAACCACATTTTTCTTACTTTAAAGTATTGAAATTCCTTTAAAATGAATGTGCAATTAGACTGGACAACCAGAGTGGTGTTTTGCTCAAATGAGTGAAACTATTGGTTTGTACTTTGTGAAAATTTGAACTTATTTCCTTTTTTAGAAGTGGTAAAGAATTGTTTCTTTTTCACAAGACTACCTTTCAAAATATGATTTCTTTTTTTAATATGAAAAGTCTGTAGTTTTATTTTGGCTTTTAATATAAAGGAAATAGAAAATGTGACTCACTATTATAACCATAGTAATCTTAAAATTTGTTGTCTTGATTATATTTCACATCTCTTTTCTTCTCAGTTTACATTTCTTTTAAATACGTCCTTAGATATAGTAATAGGTAACTGAATGATCTTCTTTAAGGCTACCTTAGGTAGCATTTTTGTCATGTTTGTCATTGTATCATCTGTATCTTTGACTTCTATTAATCAAAATGTAAAACCTGTAGATTTCATTGTACCAGGTAACAGCCATTCATAACAAGGAAATGGAATTCACACAAACACATGTACGTGGAGATAGAGAGATAGATAGATGATATGTTTGATGCCAAGTAATTAATTACCTTACAGATAACTTCTATGTGTGGGAAATTAGGATCACATGTATAGGATGTATTTTCATATATTCCTTACTTGCATATTAAGGAACGCTCCATTCTACTTATGATGCTTTGTCCTTAGATGAGACTTACAGACCATTTTTACTCTTGCCACAGAGGTCTTTCTGAAGCACAAGGTATCATGTGTCCCCTTTATGTCTGAAATCCTACAGAAACACAAATGTTGCAGTGTATCCATGGGAGGGAATCTCTACTGTTTCCATTGGAATGACATCTATCCTCACTTGTCTGGCAACCGTGTCATGATTTTCTTTCTGTAATTTGTTTCTTCTGGATGTTTTGTTGAACTCAAAGTTCTGTGAGACAGAAAAACCAAACTTTATTATATAAAACCAAAGGAGAGAGCGTGTAGTTTTCATTGGGGTAACCTTAATCTCTACTTGCCTGAAAAGTGTCTTGATTCTCCTTTTGTGATTGTCCCTCCTATAAAGAATATACCTTTGAGGGACGAGGAACAAGCTAACTTTGTGTCTCACACTGGTCAAATCGTTCTCTACCTTCCGGGAATTTAAATGTTAGGTGGAATAACTGAAGACAAGAAACACAGTTGGAGATGGTGAATACAGACTCCTGAACTGTTCTTTATTTCTGTCTAACCCTTAGAAATAACCTTTATTTCTGTTAAACACTTTTACTATTTGCTTTTACTTTGATTCTGAGTGATGCAGGATGTTTCCAGTTCATTCTCTTGTTATTTTTGCTTGAGTAAGACAGTCAGCTGTTGTTGCTGGTGACCGAAGGACTTTAATAACCTGAGGGCTGTGACAGGCGCTTTGTCCTCCTCTCCTGCCGTGCTCACAATCACTCACAATAATCTTTTCTGCAGTTTCACTCATTCCTGCACTATTCAATTGACTAATTATTTTACCCAAAATGTCTTTCCTGGATTCCTCCCTCTGTATGTGCCTAACTGCTTCTTATCTTTTTCTCACAGGGTTGTTTCCCTTGTGAACCCTTCCCTATATCCCTTACCTTATCCTCCTATTAAAATAGGTGCCTCTTTCCTATATTCCAGTTGTAAGCAACTTTTGTATACTTTAATCATGGCCATGGTATTGTGAGTAATTGCTTCCCTTCTTATCACTCTCCTCCCACAAGAAGTAGTTTCTCCAGGGGCCTAAATCTTTCTGCCGTCAGGGCCCACCATTATATCTGCTTATAACAAAGATAATAAAGTGTTTGCTGAATAATTAACAAATGGGAAGCTCACGCTTATTCAAAAAAGAATAATTCTTATATTAATTATAATAAAATAGCCTGATACTTCATTATTCTAATCTTGGTACCGTCCTTCACATACCAATAAAAGCTTAACATTAACATTCCAGAACATATCAAGGAATAAGCCATGTTTGGCAAAAGTGTGTAAGTTTAGGTAGCTGTCATAAGTAGAAGGATCACATTTGTTGTCCAAACTGTGACACTTCTGAAAGAGACAGAGGGCCTGGTTGTGGCAACACAACTGAAATAAACTGGTCTTCTTCTGGCTAGAGTTGCTCACGTAATTGTCTTAGTTATGCTTAACTGACTAGACAGTGGCAGAGTGAGTGAGTTAAATGTCTCTGTGATCTTTATTTTGATAGTTAGGGTATACCTTGAAGCAAATCTATGGCATATATATTTAACAGGTACTTCTTTAAGTGTAATTTTTGTTTGGCTTTTTTTTTTCAACTTTAACATCTATCTGGATTATTTGAAAAATAGTAGTTAAAAACCTTATGCTCATCATCTTTTTTCTAGGCTCAATCTGCTACTGAAAGTTATTTTAATGATGTTTTTTAGAGTGCAGTTTTTGTTTTTTTCAAAGGCTTTAGAATATCAGTTCATAGTATCTCTCTATTCATGTCACCTTACATTTTTGTTTATACAGAAAATTTTTGCGTTTTGGACAGGCATATATTTTGTTTCATTTGGCTTGCAGCCTCATTTGTAGTGAGCTGAATAAAGATCTACTCTGAAATTTAGTCCTGCTTAATCTGTTATTAATGCACCGTTTAGAGATCCTGAGGATGTCCATAGCCATGAACTCTGACTACACCAAGTACTTAAGTGAAAATGTTTTAAGCACCCTTTGCCCTCCAGCCTTCTCTATCTCTTTCCACATTTTACAGTCCTGCCCTTGGTTTGAATGAAGTCTGTGAAAAAATAGACATTCGACATTGACTTTACCCTCTGTCCAAATTCAGAGCTTAAAGAAATGTGTCTGAGAGAATTCTGATGAACTTTCCTTGACATTTAAAATCTGCTAGACATTACACTATTCCCCAGAGTAGTTCCACCATTGGGGCTAAAATCTAATTTGGCTGTCACAGAATATAGAATAAATTTGGAGATACAGAAAGTAGAGATCTTTAACTCTCCAGTTAGCAATAATATTGTCTACAAATAGCAATCATCCTTTCTCAGGCATATGCAATAGGGCCCTGGAGGAAATCCATGTAATCCTTGAAGGAAATAAATGTAACTAGTCCAACACTATTAGAAGGTAACATAAAGTATCTACAGAGGAAGGAGAAAAACACAAGTAGGAACCTTGGTAGCAATAAAGTGTCCATTCTTCTGGGGACATTAGAGGGGCTAAAGCCTGACTTACATCCCTGATGGAGAGGAAATTGGACTGGCAACATCACCAATGTGACTTATGGCTCCTGGATACCAGGGGCAAAAGAGAACCATCAGGGGTCAGTTCAGAAATGGTGTACAGCAAAACATGATGGTCCTGCTTAGGAAAAGCTCTGGATATGCCCAACACTTGGTGCAGGCCTTGCAGGCCTGGGAAACCCAGGAGGCTAAAAATAGAGTAACACCCAAAGTTTCAAACTCAAATAATATTTTGAGAAAAGTACTAATGCTGTCATAACTGTTATGAATGAATAAATTTTAAATAATAAGTATTCCCCAGAATTTTGAATACTTTCTTGATTTTGACATAGGTGCTGTATATTCACCTCATTAAGTTTTTGTAATTTCTTGTCAGACCAAAAATATACAAATGTATGCAAACATATTTGAAAGTTGTTCAGTATTAGATTTGTTGTCTGTAAAGTTACAAAACATTGAGTCTGTTTTTGCTAAGTAAAACTTTTCTATGTAGTAGAATATCTCTAATAAGTTTAACAATTTATGAAATCCTAATTTATCAAAACTTTCAGCATGCTCTTTCTGAACAGAATAGAAGATATTGGTAAGAAAAGGCCATTTGAACCATCACTTGTTTTTCTACAGTGAAAAGTTAATTTTGAGCATATTTGTAGAACTCTGTAAGTACATGACAAAATAAACATGATTAAATAGGATGTAATTAGAATTTGGAACAGTAAGTCAGTTTAATAATCTTCATCCATATTTAAACTATGAGTAATAGACCAAGCTCTTGGTTAAGTGCTGAGGATTAAAATGTGAGGCAGAATTTCTACACCTAATAAAGTTAAATTTTCACTATCTACTAGAGAAGGTAGACACAGGAAAAACAAGTAATTTGCCAAATACAGTAAAAGCTGTATGTCAGAAAAAGATATTAAATACTGGACATGGTCTGCATTAGGCAAGATGGGGTTACAAAAAACTTTATGGACCAAATACACACTATGGAGTAAGAATAGTAATTGTATGTAAAGAACAGGGTGAGGCCATTTGGATGGAGGGAAAAATCTATGGAAAAAAATTGAACAAAACAGAAGTGTGTCCTTAGAACTACAAATAAATCAGTATGGTTTTAATTGTAGTGGGGGTATATTTATAGATGAGAGATTATCCTGAAGAGGGGGAAAGGAGCAGGTCCTGGACCATCTTCTGTGGTAGGATAAAGTATTTGACTTTGGGTCATTCATAACTGAAAGCTACTGTGAACACCTTGAGCCAAGGCGTTCTCTTCACTTTTTAATCCCTTGAGCCTGGAACAGCATGTGGCACACAGATGAGCTGCCAAGAGTTGTTGGTGTCTTGTTGTTTGCTTTTAGTGACGGAGTAAATGGATAGCCACAAGTGATTTTCCGGAACTGATGCTATAAGGTATCTTAAATCAATCTATTTGACAGCAAAGTATAAGATTTTGTAGTAAACTTTAAACCCCAGAACAAGGAAAAATGAAAATTAACAAAATATTCCTAGGATATAATAAGACTGTGCACGGGGGATGTCAGTGGCATGGCCAAAGGAGGATGGGTTGGCAACACAGTAAAGAAGTGTAGCGATGATATTTGGTAATTTGCTGAAAAGAGGGTTATGGAGAGAAACAGAAAAAGACAGTAACATGGATGTTTTGACCTACATAAATCATCAAGAATATCACGAAGCGGTGTAGCGAGTGTAAGGACAAACAGTAATCTGAAGAGAGAAAAATCCTATTTATGTCATACATTGAAAGTAGTATTTAATTTATATCAAAATTAAGGTTTTATTTGTTCCTCCTCAGCGAAAATTAGAATTTAAGATTTATTCTTTTAGCTCTTAAAAGTCTCTGCTTTTATTCAAATGTTCAAATAAGCAAAAGGCAATGTGGCCACTTTGAACCCTAAATATACTTTATAACTCAGCTTAGTAGCCTGAGGTATGTGAGACCAGATGGCAGGTAAACTCATCGGGTCAAGAAATATAGACTCTGGATTTTGATAAATAAAATCGATTAAACAACTTCTCCAAAAATATGCTAGAAATTATTAGATAATAATTAATTCCTTGCACTGATTTTTGGTTTGAGCATTTACTTTACACTCAAAGCAATTACTTTAGGAGTTCATCTTTTCAGTGGCATGAATGCTCTGTAGACGATTTCTCCCTGGTTGTACCTCTGTGCTTTGAACTGCTTTACAATTTCAGTGCAGATACCTGCTTATAAACAGCCTTAGAGGTCTTCTCTCAAGAGTTTGGAACCATTGTGAGAATTCAAAGACAGAATGAGGCACGGACACAAAAGATTCAGTGAAAAGATTAGAAGACAAAGTCTACCACAAAGTGTTAAGTACTTTGAACAGACAGTAGTAACTTCAGACAACTTAGAAACGCATTGCTGGAAAATCAAGTGTTTTCCAGACAATATCCAAAAGAGAAGCTGCCACATTAGCCCTGGCAGTTATTTTCTTTACTTTTGTAAAAATGTGCTAGGGTCCTTTCTTTTTTTTTTTTTTTTTTTTTTGTACTAACATAATATCACATTAAAAACATTAGTCACACTTTATGGAAGCATTTATGGATAAAATATAGAGGAATTATTCTAATTTATGTAGACATTTATAGCTAAAAACAAAAAAGTGCTAAATTGCTACAGAAGCACAATTCAGAGCTGCATTATTTAAATTTGCATTACAATTTTCAATAAACATGAATTTTTGCATGGGAATAGACTTTCAATCAGTAGCATTTATATTTTATTTTCGTATATTTGTCTGTGAAATAGCATAATAAAATAAGATCTTAAAATTTCTAAGAATAACAATTCAAGTTTGTGTTCTGTAGCAGAAAAGTAATAATCATGTCAGTGACAACAAGAACAACAAAAAGAATTTGAGAAGACCTGGCAATAAACTTACTACAGTGAGCTTGTTGTATTTAGGAAAAATAACTTTTGTGATTCAGGGAGTCCCATTTTTGTCGAAGCACTAAATATTTGGAAAAAAATAGACAGCATTATATTTTCTACCTTACAGAAAAATACATATTTTAAACCGCAGATTTGTGTATATGATTTTTATAGAATGTGTTCATAGAGCTAGTTATAAGGGGAAAGAGTCTTAGATTATTATCTTTCAATAGCGTCTAAACATTTTATTTATCTATAGCAATACGAATTCTGTTTGCTTACTATTTGTGGGGTTTTCCAGATCTTCTGTGTATATAATGCACATTAGGATAATTTCCCTTAGAAAAATGCTCATGTGCACACTATTTTAAGATTTAAAAGAGATCATAGGACCTCCTATGTCTATCCACGGAGACTAAGTCAATAGGTTTTGAATTTACACATTTTTCTTTGTAGATTTAAACTCTCCTCACTAACTTGTTTCTTTCATCTCAATTTTAGACACCTCTCAGAATAATCTTGTCAAAATCAGGTGAGGCTAGGTTACACAAAGCTCTGTAAGTCAAAATGAAAAGTTTGGGTTTTATTTCTAATGCAATATGGGAAAACATGGGAGGTTTAAGTCAAGAGATCAAGTGATGCGTGAGAAACATAACATTTTGAAAAGACCACTCTGGCTTCAGATGGAGAAAGAGATAGAAGAGTAAACATTAAGGAAGAGAGGAAAGCTACAAGCTGATGTCATCTTGGTCAAGTGTGAAAAATGATAACACCTTGTTCTAGACCATGGCGAGTGGAAATGAAAATGATAAAATTGGTGTGTGATCATATGTAACTGAAAAAATTTATCAATGAACTAAAAAATAGGGGCAGGGAAAATCCTACATTAATGGATTTAGCAGCTGCATATGTTGTTGCCTCTTTATAATTAAAGTAAGAACTGGGAAACTAGTAGATTAAATTTAAAGCTTCTCACATATTCAAGTTGAGATGTTAATTAGGTGGTTGAAATAACAATATAGTATCTGCTGAGGGTCAAAATAAATTCATCAATTGGGAACAACTACATTGTTATACTAAAAGGCACAAAACTTTTCATATAAGATTTAAATGTTAAAACTATAGCATATACGTTTTGTGTAATTTTCCTTCCAATTTCATGTTATGGTAATTTTCTATGCCAATAAATGCAGCAACACCATGTAGTTTCAATACTCCCTAATATTCAGCCACTTGAATGTATAAAATGCTCTTGAAAGAATATTTTTAAACTATTATAACTAATACGTTTTTAAAATTTTATTTTAGTGATATATTTTAGATATAGATAATGACCACATTCATCATGGGGAATTTGCACCTATATATAATATATCTTGCTGCTGCTTTTTTTTTTTTTTAACATTCCTCTCCACTCCCTGAACTCCTGTTCCCCTTCTTATTTACAAAAGCTTTGTTTCCATTTTTTTCTCCTATTCTTGGTTTTTTTTTTTTTGTCCTTCCCTCCTCCCAACTTGTTCCCCTGACCATTTGAACGATTTCTTCCCTTTTCCCAATATAATGCATTTTAGTTCTTATTTACACTTTTAGTTTCTCATACTCAAGAAATAATGCGGTATTTAAACATGTGTGTCCAATTTATTTCACATAAGAGTATGGTCTCAAGATGCATCCATTTACCTGGAAATATCTCAGGCTTATCATTCTTTATGGCAGAGTAGTACTCCATTGTATAGAAAACCACATCTTATTTATCCATTCATTGGTTGATGGGCGCTTGTGCTGTTTCCAAGATTTAGCTATTACAAACTGTGCCACTATAAACATAGATATGCATATATCTCTGTGGTATGATGCTTTTAATTCTGTGGGGAAGATACCAAGTAGGGGAATACCTGGGTCAAGTGGAGTCTCTATAGCCAATACTTTTGAAGATAAAATTTTAAACCAAACTTTGCTTAAACTCTGGTTAATTTTTGAAGTTTATTTGTATTTGGATGTTTCTTCTTCTAAATTAAAGCCAATAAAGAGACGGACAAAAGAATATACTGCATTTGCAAACTTTTCTGCTCAGCTTAATTTCACCCAGCTTTGTCAAGAATTCAAAATCTCACATTCTATTTTCTAGATGGCAAAATAATCTGAATTCCTTGAGAGGACCGGTAGAATATTCATAACAATTGTGGCTTTGAAACATTTGGTCAGGTCTCATGTTCAGTATAGTCTAGATGACTTGGAATATGCTTGGTTGATTTCTAGATGATAAATAAATGTGTTTCACGGTGTCTTTATATAATTCTTTCTAGTCTTGAGTGATTCATTCATTTAATTCAGTTTCATACTCTCTAAAATTATACACTCTTTATATTAATTATATACTTTCTTATACTACTTTAAGAAATATACTTTTAATTTAATTTAAATATATTTACA
>PVJO010023021.1:0-26901 GCA_004026905.1 Hystrix cristata | reverse complement strand
ATCAATATGGAGATTCCTCCAAAAACTACAACTGGAGGTTCCATTTGACCCAGCTATTCCCCTACTGGGGATCTTCCCAGAAGAATTAAAATCGTCATACCACAAGGACGTATGCACCACCATGTTCATAGCAACACAATTTGTAATAGCTAAGTCTTGGAAACAACCTAAATGTCCAACAACCAACGAATGGCTAAAGCAAATGTGGTTTTTCTACACTATGGAGTACTACACTGCCATAAAAAAGGATAAACTAGAGTCATTCATATATAAATGGATGTTTCTTGAGAACATACTCTTAAGTGAAATAAATCGGACACTCATAAGTACACATCGAATTGTTTCTCTGATATAAGAGACCATAACTGTAAATAAGGACAAAGAGGTGTAATAGGTATTATATAAAAGGAGGATGGTGTGCAGAGGAGAAGAGTACTAGAAAGAAAGAAGGGGAAAAGCAGAAAGGCAACAGGGGAAAGAGAGGGAAAAGGGAAAATATGGAAAATGATGAATGAACCTGCTATAAATAGGGAGGGAGGGAGGAGAGGGGAGGGGCAGGGAGAGGGGGAGAACCAAGATGCACCATGTATAGGTACAGAATAAATGTAATGAATGTGACCAATGTATGTAGAATGTACCAATACATGCTCTTGGTTTAAAAAAAAAAAAAAAAAAAAGATTGCAAAGTGGTAACACTTTGGTTCAGCCTTTTTTTTTAATAAAAATATACTGTCAGAAGAGATGCTTTTTCTCAGCCTTTGGTCTTGAGGAAATTGCATTAAATTACAAGTCAGAGTTTGCTAATATAAATGATGTAAAATTTTTGTCCATTGTTTTTTGCCTTTATGTTCCTTCATTATTGCTTCGATAGTGTGGCTAAGGATCATGAAAATATAATTTGCCAGTAAAATTAAGTGAGGGTTTTTATTTTTTTTTCCCAATCGATAGTGCTAGCTGTGGGGTACTTGGTCACTTAATTATCCAAGAAAAATAGTGCTAAAGGAGGAAAATGGAAAGAATATTTATTGTTCATTAACATAGAGAAGAGGAAGTTTCAATAACCTGTAAGCAGTGCTGTCCTTAAAATCTAGCCAAAAGACAAATTCAGAGCACAACAGCGGTCATTGGAAATCTGTTTATATATACAATATAATGTACTACTTTAGTTTTCATGGTAAATTTTGTCATGAGCTTAAGTTTATGTTATTATTACTCTAAGACTTGGCAAACACATTAAGTTTTAATAAAGGCCTTTTTTTAAAAATTTGAGACAGGGTCTCGCTACGTAGTTCAGGCTGGTCTTAAACTCACTGTGTACCCCAGCCTGGCCTTGAAGTGGTGATCCTCCTGCTTTAGCCTCCTGAGTGCTGGGATTACAGGCATGTACCACGCCACTCAGCTAAAAGAAGACTTTTGGAATTACTTGATACAATACCAAGGTTAAGTATCTGAGAATACTTTTAAGAAGCTTTGTTTACATATGAATCTCTGATATGATAATAGTAAAATCAGCATATCATGATAGTGAAATTCATCATTCATCTGCAGTTCTTAATAGATAGCAATTCTTAACCTGGTATTAATTTCTGTGTGAAAATCAAAATAAGACTTTATCAAATATATTGTATTTCAGACATCATTAGTGATGCTATTTGTGATGCTATTTATTGAAAATACATCGAGCAGGTGATAGATTAAAAGAACAAAGTAAGTGTGACCATTATTTTCCTTTTCAGGTTGCCTTGCTCTCCCCAAGTTAAATTTGCAGTTTTTGACTCTTCATGACTACCTCCTAAGGAATTTTAATCTCTTCCGCTTAGAATCAACTTACGAAATCAGGCAAGACATCGAGGACAGCGTCAGCAGAATGAAGCCATGGTTAGTAAATCGGCTCACTCGTAATGAAGAGATGTATACAGTGACTGATACACTTCTCTCAGAAAACTCACAGTGTACTTAAGAATAACACTTGACATGAAAGTGCCTTCCAGGAGATATTTATTTCCTCTTCGAGTATTTCTGTGATGTAAATTAAAATATATTGGTGTGCTAAAATATAAAATGTGTTTCTGAGTACTTGGAGATAGGGCTGGGACCTGAGAAAAGAGAGGAGAGGAAAGGGAGAAATGTAGCAGAGACTGGCTGGGTCTTAGTGGAAGGGTAAAGAAGGAGGGTGTGCAGTGCTCTCTGCTGGGCCGGGAGAGACAGTTTAAGTCCCAGACAAAACTCACCATAAAAGGGTCTTCCTCTACCCCGGCTGCCCTTACGACTGATGGCCGTAGTTTTGGTCAGCATCACTGTGGGGAGTGATGAGGAGTGTTGCTGCACACCACAGGGATGGGCACACTGGGAAGTCTTCTCTGGCGCTCCAAGCACCTTGAAAAGACCAGATCAGTCGAGTAGGTCTAGTTATTTGAGGAACATTTCTGTTTAAACTGGACTGTCCACCTATGAGTTCACGTCTGGAATTTGTTTAGCTAAGGGAAGTTGCATTGTAATTTTGGTAGACAGTTCAGGATTATGAGATGTTTGTATTTTATTTTATTTTATTTTTTTGACAAGGTCTCACTATGTAGTTTAGGCTGGTCTTGAACTCAGTATGTAGCCGAAGCTGGCCTTGAACTCACCATGATCCTCCTGCTTCAGTCTCCTCAGTGCTGGGATTGCAGGGCTGCACCACCACACCTGGCTGCATTATGAGATTTGTGAAGATTAATTTTGGTTTTTTAGACATGACTGACTTTGGATAAATGCTCTTTATTCACTGTCTCATTCAAAGTATGAAATAGATGGACAGAAGTTACATATATTGCAAATAATTATGAATGAGTAAAAGTTCATGAAATGAATTTTCATTATCACAGTCATACCATGTACATATATACAGTTATACTGCATTTTATATGAAAAGCTTAATGTTTTGAGTGTGAACTGATTCAGGTGTCTTCCAGACTTCTCTCTTTACTAATTACAGAGAGCTACCATGGACACTTGTGATTATGATCTATTTTTTCCCTTCCATATTTTATTTTATACATAGTTCTATTTTTTAATTAATTATTATGTGAAAAGCTAATTCTGGGTCAGACTATAAAACCCAACACAAAATATTTTTGACTTAATAATCAGTTGAGTCAGTAAGCAGGCTCGCACTGTGAAATCGTGTTCCCACGGGCTGATCATCCCTGCCTACAGCTCTGCTGAGGCCGTGGCCCATTGTTTGGACCCTGTGGGAGAGCTTGCTCAGAAAACTACTTGAAGTTTATGATTACCTTGAGTTTATATGTTTAGACTTAGTGCCTAATTTGGGCCATTTTGCAAAATAGAGATTTAGTTACTAGCAGTTCAACAAATAGAATTCACTTATATTTTATGCAAACCCTGAATAGAACAAAAATACTGAAGAGTTCCTATGGTCTATGAATAGAGGAAATTTTTTTAATTACATCATTTTTCCGTAAGAAAGAATATGCCGCTTTTTAGAGTTAATTCATTTACATTTGTAATAATAACTTTTTCTAAATTTACATTCTTAATGTTTATCTTTGAAAACTGTTAAAAAATGATGAAATTGAAAAAGGCTGTTCATCTTTCTGTATCATGTATCCTGAAGGTGGAAAAGTATCTCAGGCATTTTTACTCATGACATGTTTCTAATCTTATTTTCAGAATGCTGAAAACATGTTAAAATGCTTTGTGTTTCAAGTAGATTTTAGGAGGGAAAGGAGTAAAAGAAGTAGGTCATGATTCCCTGGGCATGGGAACAGGAATTTCCTACAGTTGAACAACAAAGTTCTTTTAAAAGAATGATCGATATGTTCTAAAAATCGCATCATAGTGATAGATATGCATCTGTAAATTTACTGAAAAATCTTTAAGTTGAATCCCTATACATTTATAATGAATGAATTTTACTGCACTGAAACTATGAAAAACAGAAGAAGTGATAGAAAGTCATTTAACAAGGGTTTGCATAACCCTTCCCATCTATACAACCCATGCCTTCTAGAAATCGTTCCAGTGCTAATTAAGTCACTGGATTACAGAACTTCTTTTTCTGTTCGATTTTAGGAATTTCAAGTTTTTTGTTGCATCACAAAGCCTTTACATTGGATGTACTTTAGTACCATGTCAGCATGTTACTTCTGGCAATTTTTGAATGCTACCACAGTTTTTATGTTATAAATTTCCCAAATACACTGTTTAGTGGAAAAACTAAAGCGAAAGTTAGAATAACATAAGAAGGAACAGGTATTTGGATGTTATTGGTTTTCGTTTCTGCAGTTAGCTTATTTTTTTTCCCTCCAATCCATGACTATAGTTTGTTCAAAAAAATGTATTTAAAGCAACTTATAGAAATATAGTACAGAAAATAAAAATAATAATTGAGACTGTTTGATGAAGAGAGGAAGGATAAGAATATAAAGTAAGATGAGGCTGGGGCTGTAGCTCAGTGGTAGAGCACTTGCTTAGTATGCGTGAGGGCCTTGGTTCAATCCCCAGTACCATCAAAAACAAACAAAAGAATATAAAGTAAAATTAAGTAAAGCTGTCTATCAGAAAGGAAGAAGAGAAATTTAAAAAAACTAAGTAAAGCTGACCTTCAGACATGAAGGAGAGATAAATAAAAACTGAATGTATTCACCACCACTCGACTTGCCTTCCAAGAAGTGCTAAGGGAGTTCTTCAAGCTAAAATGAAAGGATCCTAAATAGTAACATGAAGAAATGCTGAATAGCTAAAGCAGTCTTGATCAGGAAGAACAAACCCGGAGACATTATACTTCTTGATTTCAAATTATATTTCAAAGCTACTATAATCAAAACAGTAAGCTACAGGCATAACAACAGACACAAAAACCAATAAAAGAATAGAAAACCCAGGAATAAACCTACACATACACAATCTGCTAATGCTTGACACATAACGCCAAGAATACACAACACTGGTACTTTTTTCAATAAATGGTATTGGGAAAAACGGATATCTGTATGCAAAAAAATGAAATTGGATCCCTGACTTACTCCATACTCAAAAGTGAACTTGAAATAGATTAAAACCTTAAACATAAGACCTGAAACTATAAAACTCCTAGAAGAAAACATAGGAAGAAAGTTCAAGGACATTGAATTTAGCAGTGATTTTTGGATATGACACTAAAAGTACAGGCAGCAAAAGAAAAGTAAAACAAATTGGGATTACATCAAACTACAAAGTTTCTGCACAGCAAAGGAAATAACAAAATGAAAAGGCAGCTGTGTGGAATGAGAGAAAATATTTGCAAAGCCCATTGTTAAAAATGAGATGTTATCCAGAATATATAAGGAACTTATACAACTCAATAGAAAAAAACCCCCAGAATTATTAAAAAGTAGCAGAGGACCTGAGTAGACATTTTTCCAAAGAAGGTATACAAATGACTAGCAAGTATAGGAAAATAAATTCAACACCATTAATACTCAGGGGACTGCAAATCAGAGATTATCGCTTCATGCCTGGTAGAATGACTATTACCAAAAAGTCAAAGCATAAATGTTGGCACAAATGAGGAGAAATGAACCCTTATACACTGTTGGTAGGAATGTAAGTTAGTAGAGCCATTGTGGAAAGCCATGTCGATTCCTGAAAATTAAAAATCAAACCATATGACCCAGCAGTCCAACTTGTACATTTAAAGGAAGTAAAATTACTGTCCCAAAGAGATTCCCATGTTCGTTGAACTATTATTCATTCACAATAGCCAGAATATGGAAATAACTTGTGTCTATCAAGGGCTGAATAATAGAGAGTGTGGAAATGTGATGTGAATGTATGTACACACTCTAGACTATATTAAAAGCCTTTGAAAAGGGGAAAATAGTACCATCTTTTATTACATGGGTGAACCTGTGATGCATTATGCTGAATGAAATAAGCCAGATACATAAAGAAATACTGATGGTTTTACTTATGTAATCTAAAAAAATAGAGCTTAGAAGCAAAGTAGAAAGGTGGCTGTGAGGAATAAATGGTGGGAAAGTGGGGATGGTGGTCACCAAGTACAAACTTTCATTTACATGATGTGTAACTTCTGGAGATTCACTGTCCATATAGCTAATACATACTTGGAATTTGCTGCAAGAGTAGACCTAGAAGAAGAATGAGAAGAGTATTCTCATGGTACCAACAAATAGTAGCTATGTAGTGATGGATATATTAATCATCTTGATTTCGGTAATGATTTTGCAATGTACATGTATAGCAAAACATGACATATTCCTTAAATATGTCTAATTATTTTCTGTCAGTTATATCTTAATAAAACAGAAATGAAATTGTTAGATTATTTTTCTCTTTGATAAACTGACTCACCCGCAGAATGCTTTCATAGAAATAGTATTATATTTTTCTTCTCAGAGTTGAAAGGTTACCTCTCCAGTTCCTTTTGATTTCTGGAGCATGTTTGCTTATTTCACAGTACCATATGTGCTCCTATATATTGGAACTTAGGTTTGGTTTTTTGTTCGTTTGTTTTATTTTTCATTTAGAAATAATGTTACTAATATTAGACTTAACTACTAGCTAAATATGCATTCTTACTAGCTTTACTTGTGTAGAACATGAAGTTACTGTTTTGAGTAATCCTCTGTGCTTTGGTCTCCAGGCAGTCTGAGTATGGTGGTGTTGTGTTTGGTGGCTGGGCACGGATGGCGCAGCCCATTGTGGCTTTCACTGTAGTTGAGGTTGCCAAACCCAACATAGGTGAAAACTGGCCAACCCGAGTTCGTGCGGATGTCACCATCAATCTGAATGTCAGAGATCACATCAAAGATGAGTGGGAAGGTAATTTTATATTTCAAAAAGTGAAGTTACATTTGGCTTTCACGGATAGACTTTTCACTTTGAGCATTTGTGAAGTACTAAGTGTTATCCTTCTAAACTTCTATTAAATTTTATTACATTTTGATTTAAAGAATAGCAGTTGTCTTATTAGTAGTGTTAGAAATACCAAGAGTCTTTCAGAAATATTTTAATGAAAAGCGTAAAATCACATATTGGTCAAAGCATTTTGAAATTGCCTGCATAGCTGAAAGGAAACCATTTTAAGTCATAAATTTAGTAAGAAAATTTTTATAGACTTGTAAAATCAATATAAAAAGAATAAAAATAGCAGTGTTCACTAAAGAAATGGAGAAAGCCACATACAACTTGCACATATATTCTAACAAATTTTGGTATTCTCAAAAGGTAAAAGCAAAATTAGGAGTGCAGAGATGTATACACTTCAAGGAGAATAAAGACCAAAACAGGAATTTGGGAGAGGAGACATGATGAAACAACTCAGAAGGAAATAATTTCTTTTTACCAAGGCAATCAAATAAACAATCAGTGAAATCAATTTTATTCAGAGCTACATAACAATTGCAGAGAAATTAAACTGGCTACTTTCTGTATTTTTTTATTAGGCAAGAGTTGGGGAACGAGGTTTCTGTCAGTTTTTTTCAGAAGCAAATATATTCTAAGTTATTAAGTCAGAGAGAGTTAAATCACCGCTAACACCTGTGCCAGAAATGGGACATGAGCTGATTTGTAATTGGCACGTTTATATTTTTCCTTCAGCTGTCTGTGAGAGCCCTTGCTTGCTGCCCTGTCTGTGAGAAAGAGCCAGTAGGTTTAATCTCCTGCTGCCTTCTTTGCATGCCAGAAGGAAAGTGATAGTCCCTGAATGGATCGGTTTTCAGAAATTCTTGCTCCCAATATAGCTATAACCATAGGGAACATATATATTTGTCAGAGAATTCTGAAGGAATCTAGCAATGAAGCTGGCCAAATGTTTAACACATGGCTGCTCTGGTGGGTATGGTTTGTGACAGATTGTTTTGTGACTGCTCTATCCTTCAAACGCGTTCCAGTGTGTTGCATTACACATCTAGAATAATGTACGCCTTTATTATTGCTGAACCTTGAGAAAGTCATTAAGTTGGTAGAGATGGTTCTGTTCTTACTACGATTTGTTGAAATTTAAGAATATATTAAACACTGTTTTACATGATGAGTAATCAACTGAGCTAACTTATTGGCTACTCCCAGAAAGAAGTGGTTGGAAATTCTAAAAGACCTTTTTTTTTTTTTTTTTTGTGGTGCCGGGGATCGAACTCAGGCCCTTGTGCTTTTATAGGAATTCATAGGTGACAGATGATAGGTCTGCTTTATAATGTTAAGGAGGAAAAAGGTATTTTACCTGAAACTCCTCTTCTCCCATTGTTTTGGAGACTGCTATCAGAGATAGATATTTTGTTTTATATTTAGAGAACAAGGTCTCACATGTAGCTCACACTAGCCTTGAACTCTCTGTGTAGTCCAGTCTGGCTTTGAACTTATGATCCTCTTGTCTCAGCTTCCTGAGTGCTGGACAGTGTACACCACCATGTCCAACTTGCTCTTTTTTCTTTCCTTTTCTTTCCCATTGCCTCCTTCCTCCTTCCTGCCCTCCCCTTCCCTCCCATATCCTTCCTTTCTTCCCTCCCTCCCTCCTTCCTTCCTTCCTCTCCCTTCTCCTCCTTTCCCCTCTCCTAACCTCTCCCCTGCTCTCCTTTTCTCTTCGCTTCTCCTATCCCCTCCTCTCCTGTCTTCTGCTCTTCTCTTCCTCTCCTGCCTTCCCCTCCCCTCCCTTCACCTCTACTCCACTCCGTTCACCTCTGCTCCCCTCCCCTCTTCCTCCTCCTCCTCCTCCTCTTCCTTTCTTGTTCTCTCTCTCTGTGTCTGTGTTTCTCTCCTTCTTTGATGGTTAAGATAGGGAGCAATAGAGCATTTTGGGGTGATTGATTCATATGATGGGGTATGGTGGGAAGAGAAGTGGTTTTTCTCAGGCCAGGGCCCAAATTCAGCCCCTGTGTTGATTACAAGTGGGTGACCAAATAGAAAATGGTGACAAAAATGAGAAAGGTTCTGTAAACAATAATTAATATTGCATTATAAAAATAGACAATATTTTTGAAAAATATATACTTAAAAGACTGAAAATTATTAAAATGTTCCTCTTGTCCCTCCAAGATTTGAATCTCAGATCCTTATCTTCTCCATCAGCCCCATCTAACATTAAAGAAACAGAGTTGAGCATGCTGGTCCACACCTGTAGTCCCAGCTGCAGTGAAGGCCAAGGTGGGAGGTCACCTAAGCCCAGAGTTTGAAGCAAGCCTGAATAACGTAGCAAGACTCCAGTGCCAAAAAAAAAAGGAATTAATTTTTAGTTTACATTTTCCAAAAATATTCTCTGTTTTAATAATGCAAACCGAATGCTGAATGCTGGATTCTGCTCCTAAAAGCACAGCTAGGAAAGAGTTGATACAAATGATTGGAGAGAGAGACAGAGCGACAGAGAAGTGGTCACTGAGCTTAAAGACATTAGGACTTCTTTGGCTCTGAGGCCGCTTGGGCTCCACAGCTTAATTTTGATGAGTTAGGCAGATGAGCAGTTGTGTAAGAATGTAGCTCAAATAGTAGAACAGTTCCTCTTAGTTCTTGTTGCCTTCCTGTTTCTTTGCATAGAATTTCATTATTATCAGTCAGAGAGCTTTCTAGCTTTATCCACACTAGCACGACTACAAATGAAAACAAACCATCATGACTCTAACACTACGAGCCACACATTCACATCACTGATTTAATTTGGCTGTTTATCTTCTTACTAAGTTTATAAGCAAGTGGACTATTTAAATTTACATTTTAATTGTACAGTGGCTAACAAAAATGGGTCAGAAAAATAAATGAAGATTAAGTCTGTGACATTATATGCTGTGAGGGTTAATTTTAATGTCCTTTATCTTCTAGAATCTGTACTTTTAATAGAACTGGGAAGCCAGGTGAATCCATTATTTGATTTGATGATGGAAAAGCTTTGGACTTGGTGGCATTCACTTATAACAATTTTCACTACTTGCCAGTGTATCTGTTCAAAGATGATAGGGCTGGGGATTTAGCTCAGTGATTAGAGTGCTTGCCTTGCAAGCACAAGGGCCTGAGTTCGATCCCCGGTACCACAAAAAAAAAAAAAAAAGATGATATATGTGAACAACACCATGGCACTTTGATGAATTATCCATGTGTTGACCTGTTTTAGTAAAATACAGCTGGGCTGTGGTTGGTATGACAATGATAGATTGCTGAAACTGGTGTTAGAAACCTGTTTAATATGATATAGATGAATTATATGCCAGCCATATTTTTGGTTACTTTTTAAGAATGTTAAAAATAAGAGTGATGATGAGCATCCAATTTTGGAGCTGTAGCTTGATTTGGAAGGCTTATTCAGGAATGAGTTCATGACATAGAACTTTCTCATTTTAGTATAAAAAAAGGTTTTCATTTTAACTATTGCTGTGAGGTATTGAGTATTAAAGATGATAGGAAAACCCATAGCTGTGTAATGCAAATATAATCACTGGTCACCCCTGACATTTAAATTTTTTATATCTCTGTTTCTTATGAGAGATTGAGAATTTGCCAACAAAGTACCAAAAACAATGAAATTCTAGTAAATGAAAATATCTTTATGTTTTACTAGGTCTTCGTAAGCATGATGTATGCTTTCTGATTACTGTGCGTCCCACAAAACCTTACGGTACTAAGTTTGACCGCAGGAGACCTTTTATTGAGCAGGTGGGCCTGGTTTACGTCCGAGGTTGTGAAATCCAGGGCATGCTGGATGATAAAGGGCGTGTCATCGAAGATGGTAAGATCCTCTCTGTATTTGAGAATGTGTGTGTACAGAATGATAAATTTCTTTGCCTCTTTTCCTTCTTTGCTTCTTAGGTAAAATTTTTAGTTGTTTTTTGATACTAAATCAACATAAAAGATTCTGTATAAATTATGCATAAGGCACCTACTTCATATAGATAAAGGCGCAAAAGTTCTACGTTAGATTTATTGAGGTACCACATTGTACCTCATAATGTGTACAATTGTTATGTGTCTATTAGATATTTTCTTAAAAAGCTTCTATGCTACATATTAGAAAGCTCAAGATAATGGAAATTAGCTTTATTCCAATCTTCCCTTCGGTAATACGTTATTGTTTTAAAAACCGCCAAACATTTTTTCTGATTGTTTAAGCTATTTTTGTGTTCACTGATATAGTTGTCTAATTTTTTCTTCATAAGTTTTACTGTATTGTTCATTGTAAATGTGGTTCTCACTAGAAACAGTACTACTCTGCATCTGGGAATACACAGTGATGCTTAGATTGTGAAATAACTAGGGGAGGATGGCTGATGGCAGGCTACTGGCATGGCATTTTGTGGGCTAGGTCTTTGAATGCCAGATATCCAATTAGAACTATAGAAGGAACTTTCCTGCCTGAGATACCAGAATTATCGCTATTTAAAAACTTGGCTGCTCTTGAATTTTTATGCCTATGACTGATTATGTCTTTGAAATTCCTTATTCTGTTGACCTGACTTCTTTTATAAAAATATTTATAAAATTAAAACTGCATTTATGGCTAGTTGTTTTTTTTACAGTTTGGTTGCTAAATTCTCCTCAAACTTGAGTCAGTTTCCAGCACCTGTGATTTTGAGACCCCACCATTGCTAAACTACTGATGGTTAGGCTATTCATCTCTAGAATACAAAGAAATAAGAGAAAGGAATGGTGGAGGGTGGAATAAACATTAGGCTGCAAAAGGGACCGAAGTTGGAGCTATAAAACCACCAAATAGGAGAGAAAGCGAAAAAAAAAGAAAAAAGCCTCTGGGATTTCAGCCATTAGTATCCCATATTTCTGTGTATGTGACATTTCCTTTCATGGTAGTGATATTAGGTGGCGTGTAAGAGATTGGGAAGAACCTGTGTCAAATTAAAGAATAGAAATACATATTTAATCAGGAAATATTTATTAGTGACTGACAAAAGGTAAATTCTTCAACTTTTAAGAGCTTTTATTTTAGTTGAGTGCATATACAGTTAACACAGTTCATGGAATTGCATCATAAATACTACATGACCTGGAAGAGACAGTAAGGGCTAAGAAAAAGGAGAAAATGCTTTCAGCTTCTTGGAATTTAAAGTGTATGAAAAGAATGCATTCTAGGCAGGAAGAATAATTAGAGTTACTAGAAATGAAATACTGTTAATGTACTTTAATATTTGAAACATTTATATTTCATTTACCAAACTTTTTAAAAATGTCCAGGACCTGAGCCCAGACCCAATCTTAGAGGAGAATCAAGGACATTTCGAGTGTTTTTGGATCCAAACCAGTATCAGCAAGATATGACCAATACTATACAAAATGGAGCAGAAGATGTATATGACACTTTCAATATAATAATGAGGAGAAAACCAAAAGAAAATAACTTCAAGGTAATTTTCAGGCTATGTAACTAAAAGAATGTATGTAATAATTTAAGTAATCTTATACAGTGGGAAGAAGGGTGTGAAAAGCAGGTGACTAACTGGGAGAACAGGGAAAAGAAAGAGGAGGCTATTCCAACTGTTCTGGCAAAAAGTAGAAGAATCCAGATCAGAAGAGGTCATGTGAACTGGAAAAGAGAGAAGGAAATAAATGAGGGATGCTGCTCAGTTACCCAAAGAAATACCAAAGATATCTAAAGAATATGCTTAGTTTCCCGAACACAGGTAGGTCAGTCCCTCCCCCTCTTTCTTGGATCAGAACCTGAATGCCTCCTATGAACTGCGGGTGCTTCCCATGACACTTTAATCCACACCTTTCTCATGGCTTTTGGCACCTTCTGACCTTTCATGGTGGTTATTTGTGTGTATTTCTAACTTCCCTAGTAGTAAACAAAGCTCCCTAAAGGTTCAATCTCACCATGCTGATTTTAGTAATTTCTAAGTTTCTAAATTGAGGCATACGTTAATGTGCTTCAGTTTGTATGTGATTTTAACATTGAAGAACTGTGGAAAATAGACTCCAGGAGTTCCTAGGAGGAAGCATTTTTTTTTTTTAAAGGCTTGTTCTATAATGTTTTCTTGTTGTTGGGTTGACACGAGTCTGAATTTCATCCTACTCAGGAGCAGTCAAGTGGTAAACTCATTTATGTCATTCTCTGTAAATGAACTCTTAACGGATAAACTGTTCTTGCTAAGTTTGGTCTTTTGTTTAACTCAGTGTATGGCATCAGCTGAAAATATAGCTGTTGAATCAGTCTAGCCAAGCACCTGTCAGCAGAAAATAGCTTCTTGCCCTGAAACACTTGGGAATTCTGGATTAGTGCAGCCAGCTCTACATTCTTGTAAAGTGCAAATGTTTGAGATGTCTTCTGACACAATGCTCTTCTCTTTTTACTGGCAGGCTGTGCTGGAGACTATTCGGAACCTGATGAATACTGATTGTGTGGTACCTGACTGGCTGCACGATATCATTTTAGGTTATGGGGACCCAAGCAGTGCCCATTATTCAAAAATGCCCAATCAGATTGCCACCCTTGATTTCAACGATACATTTCTCTCCATTGAGCATCTAAAGGCCAGCTTTCCTGGTCATAATGTTAAAGTAACTGTGGATGACCCAGCTCTACAGATACCCCCTTTCAGGTAAAATCAGAACTGGATATATACTCCTTTCAGGCTTTCTGTAGTCTGTCTCTGGCAGGCCATCAGCATTGTTGGCTATTGTGACTTTTGAGTATTATATCTGGATTTTGTTTTGGCAGTCCCTATCTTCACCATATAATCACTGGGATAAGTTTGTTATATTTGAATCTATTTCTAACTCACAGTGCAGAAGCTATTTTAAGTAACTTAAAGGGACCAGTTACTGGTCTTATAAGGGACCAGTAAATGAGTGTTGTCTGAAGAGGGCTATACAAATACAGTATTTGATAAAGAATGTTTCTTTGCATCTCATACGTAGTCTGATGTATTTCTTAATTAATACATACAAACAAGTGTTGTTGAACTTTATTATGATGTTAGGAGAAAATTCTTTTTAATTTTGTGTGCTTTCACAGATTTTAAGTACAGATTGAGTGACCTTTATTTAAAACGCTTGAGACCAGAAGTATTTTAGATGTTTTGAGTTTTTCAGATTTTAAATTATTTGCTTAGACTTTGAGCATTCAAAGTTGAGCATTCCTTATCTGAAAGTCCGAAATACTCCAAATCCAAAACTTTTTAAGTGTCACCTCAGTGTTTAAAAAATTTCAGATTTGGCGGCATTTGGATTTTCAGATTAGGGATACTCTCAACCTGTATTTAAAATGTAGGATGTATTTAACATTAGTTGGATGAGCTTTGGTATGAAAATTTGAGTACAGGTAGAATGAAGTACCTGACATAATTAGTTGCCATTCCCTGAATTCCTCTATAACAATTAGAGGCAAAGTACTCAGATACCTATGAGTGGTAGACTACTGCTGGCATTCTTGCTGGAAATTAGAACATACATCTTCCATTGATAGTTAACTATAAATATAATAATTTAACATATCAAAAAAGTACATCCTTTATAATATGCAAACCTAGTATCTTCTGTATTTTTCTATTTCTGTTACTGGCAAAATCATTTTTCTAGTGCCCTATCTTGAAACCCCAACATTATTTTGATGTTCTAGAGGTGCCATAACAAGGCCCAGCCTATCTCTCTATCCTTCTCTGTTGTGTCCTGTACTCCAGCAAAACTGGACTGCTTGTACCTGGCCTCTGCTATCACTTTCTTCCAGGAATGTTGTCCTTTCCCACCTCTGAATGTCTGAATTCTTTGAGACTCATCTTACCTGCCACTATCCTTTGAAGTCTTATGATTAAATAAAGGTCATGAGTAAAGTACTTATCAGTGCCTATGATACAAGTATTTAACTTTGATGACCCCATTAATTGAATGATTTTTTTCATAATCTAAACATTTTTAAAACCCATTTTAGCACTTGTAAATCTCTTTTATTTCCCGAGTTCATGTACAGATAGTTCATATACAGAGCTCCTCTCCATCAAAATATTTTTTCATCTGATCATTTCCCACACAGTGTCGTGTGCAAGATACCAGCTTTGTAAATTCTTCCTAATTTTAAAAATAAAAGAAAGGTTTTGTTCTTGTAGGATTACTTTTCCAGTAAGAAGTGGAAAAGGGAAGAAAAGGAAAGATGCAGATGGAGAAGATGACGACACCGAAGAGGCAAAAACTTTAATTGTTGAACCTCATGTTATTCCTAATAGGGGTCCCTACCCTTATAACCAACCTAAACGGTAATTAGCTACTTCTCCTAGTTACAAGTTTACTATTTCAGATGGATTAGTGATGTTTTTAAATTTTCTTATTCTTTTAGGACCCTAGGACACTTTTAATTTCTGAATCCTCTCTTGTCCTTCTTTCGACTGAATAGCTCAGAAATTTTAGACCATTCTGTACTGGTGATATTTCAGAAAGAAGCATGTTTAGGTACTAAGAGAGAATTTTACAGGGCTGCCTTAATCTGAGCACAGAGTTCTTGCTTCGTGACCCTGTGTTATATATAGCAGTCAGCCTCATGCATATGTGCCACAGCTAAAGATGTGGCATTGTGTATGGGAGCTAAAACTTTGGAAGGACAAACTAGGTCTGGAATGGGCTAAGTGGTCCTTCCATGAGATTTATTCTTTGTAGTTGTCTATGTGGGCAAATGTGGAATAAAGATAGAGGCAGCCACAAGAGATGAAAGAATAAGGGCAAGTGCAGAACAGCTGCTGAGATCTCTGGGCATCATTGTCCAAATTTGTACTAAATGTCATTTATCTGTATTTCTAACCAACTTTTTATTCTTTTCTTTGCAGTAATACAATTCAGTTCACTCATACACAGATAGAAGCCATCCGTGCTGGGATGCAGCCGGGGCTGACCATGGTAAGAGAATCACTGTTACAGCTGTTGTTACATGGGTTAAAACTAGACATAAGCACAAGATTTTTAGTATATTTGAGACACAGAAACTGCTGAATGTAAGTATAAATACAGTGTTTGTAGCATCTTATACATATGGAGATCTTGCTGCTTGTTTCAGTGTTCATAAATAAAGCTTTATTAGAATATGGCGTGCCTTTTTTTTTTTATTGCCTATGGTCACTTTTATGCCACAACTGCAGAGGTGCATAGCCTGCAAAGCCTGCCGTGTTTACTCTCTCGCCCTTTTCAGAAAAAGATCTGCTGACAGTGATTTAAAAGTATGTATAATTTCCAAACATTTAGGGATTTTGTTATCTTCCATTTGTTTATTTTTGGTGCAAGTTTGTTATGACCAAAGAACATACTTTGTATGATTTTAGTCACTTGTTTTCTGCTTTTTTAATTCGTTAAGATTTGTTTAATGGACTAGGATATGCTCTTTGTTGATGAATAATCTCTATGCGCTTAAAACATGGCTTTTTCTGTTTTGAGGATAGACTGAACTATAACTCAATTAGATCCATTTAGTTGATGATATTGGTCAATTCTTTTCTGTCCTTGCTGATTTTTCATCCACTGAAACAGTAATTTCTGTTGATTATTGAGAGAAGAATATTAATGTTATCTGTTTCTCCTTTCATTTCTGTTAATCTTTGCTTAATATCCTTAAGTATGCTTACTCTGTCCTCTCCATTATGTTGTTGAGCCTGTCCAATACATTTTTTGCTATTTAGTCTTTCAGTTCTAGAATTTGCATTTTCTAATAATGTGATAACTTAGGGTTGGATATGTGTTTATAATTTTTTTAGGTTGTGGGCCCACCTGGTACAGGAAAAACAGATGTGGCAGTCCAAATCATATCCAATATCTACCACAATTTCCCAGAACAGAGGACTCTTATTGTTACTCATTCCAATCAGGTAAATTACTCTGTATATGTGTGTGTTGGAGGGTTACATGGCAGAACTTTTGCTTTGGGACTGAGAGAATTAACCACGTTTACCAGTAATATTTTTCTTCATTTAGTGGAATGAATATTTCTAAAAGACTAAAATCTATCGATACTGGATTAAATTTAAAATCCCTGTGAAGCATATGTTTGAATACAGTATCTATGTTACATTGAAAGACAGTGTGTGCTGTGTTAGTCTGAAGCTGTCAGAAATTAGCAGATGCCGGTAATATTTATTAGCTCTGATGTATAACATTTGACAGGCAGCTCTGAGAGCATCTTAAAACACACTGAAATTTTTGTGGCCTCCCAAACTTTCAAGTGTACTTGTTTTCTCATATCTGTGTGAAGGGTGACTTCAGTTGACCTATCTTTAGTTGATTTGGTCTACAGAGAAATACATGTTTTGGGACTATCAATTAGTGTGTTGTTCATCTAATTTTCAATATTTATCTTATTTATTTAAGTGATGTTATCCAGTTCATTCACCCATAATATTTTTATAGTGTTTTTGAAAATCGTAAGTAATGGCAATTTTCCATACAGTGTGTTGACTTTGTAAGAGTAGTAGATTCAGGAGGTTGGTTTGGACTTCATCTTGATGAAGGAAACAAAATATTAAGGAAGTGAGTTTTTTCTTCGATTGAAAAAATTTACTCTGTAATAACTATACATATTTGGAAATTCTTTGGGGACAGCAAATATGTTACGTGTTAGAGCATAGTACTTTTTAGTAAGTTTTGTTATGCATTAATAGAAATTTCCATGGTATCCTCTACTTACAACTGGCTTGATCCTTGGAAATTCAAATCATTCTTCTTGAGGTCCATCAGATTGTTAATTTTTCTTCTTGAGTTGTTACTTACTTTGTTTGCCAGATATTCATTTGCATGTATAATTCAAGCACTCCTCCAATATTATTCTAATTCACAATGAAATCTTGTAGTTTTCCTGAAGTCGCAATTTGTGTCTTTGCTTTCTAAATTTGTATGGTTCTTGAGTTGGCATAACTGGTAATTCCATGTTGTCTCATCTTTTGGGTCCTGAGTTTTGTATAGTAAGTATCAGAAATTAGGATAATGGGAAATTTCTCTGAAAATTTATGTTAATCTTTTCATTTTCTGAACCCTGCTAGAATTTTAATAGCAAAGGATGTTTGTATTTACATTATAGAACCTGGATGTTTAGGGGGACTGGATATTGTTTATGAGGCTTGATGGGCAGAGTTGGATTAGTGATAAATGAAGAGAGACGTTTTAAAGGGGGCTACTTTTTAAATGACATCTCTATTCGTGCATCATTCCATATTATGAAACTGCCTTTCTGCAAGATTTTGTAGTTACAGGTGTTCACATAACGACTTAGAATTTGAGGAAATCGGAAAATGGGCATTTCGTAGGTAGAAAGAAGTAACTTCTAAATGGCAGTGGTTGGAATAGTTGGTGGTAAATGAATGGTCTGTTCATTATACAGAGAAGTAGACTTTAAACCTAAGGTTTGAATAATGCACTTCACCTTTCTCTGGTCCTTCTAATGCATTGTACTTTCTCCAGCTGCAAAAACTTTTTCAGAGTTTTCTGCAACTCCTGGAAATGCTGTTGAGTGAAATGAAACTCAGTATATTATTCGTTTTAGGAAACGTTACAACTTGGAGATTGCACCTGAGCCAGTGTCTTAGATTTAGAGGTTTAATGGGTACATGGTTTTTGTGGTTTCCAGGTACTCATTTTGCCAAGTGTAAATATATGGCAATATAATAAATCAATAAATGTACTATTTTGTTGTAATGATAAATGATCTAATGTAAGACCTATCTCCTTCTGTTTCAATTTTGATTCTTTTGCATTTGGTCAGTACTGACCTTTTGAGTGTTAGTTTTTGTTATTTTTAGAGGTATATTCTGAGTCTTTGAAACTCACTATCAACCTTTTTACTTTATTCTCCAGGCCCTGAATCAGTTGTTTGAGAAAATCATGGCTTTAGACATTGATGAGCGCCACTTGCTGCGCCTTGGTCACGGAGAAGAAGAGCTGGAGACCGAGAAAGACTTCAGCAGGTGAGCAAATGGAAGTGAGTTTTGAAATGCTGTACAAAAGCTTTTGTCTTCCTTTACTGAAGAAACACCAAGGAAAGAGATCTGCAAATAATCAAAATTTAATTGTGAAAGGTTCTAGTATAACATTTAGACCATACGTTGACCTAAAAGTCTGGTCATGATCTCTCTCAGCTTTGGTTTTGTGTGTTCATGCAGTGTTTCCCTCAAGCATGCAGTTATTTCTGTGAAGAGAATTATTTTATCACAAGAATTTTGGCATTTTATTATATACTCTGTAAGCATTCCTAATTTTTTACTCATCACCAAAGTAGTCAAAGCAAACAAAAAAGTAACCCTCTATAATGTTTACTTGTATATCCTGCTATAGGGTGAAAAATTCCTCAAAGTATTTGCCATGTCTTGTATCTCTTTTACTCTTAATCATTCCTTGCTGCCTCTGAACTATATAATAGCTTAGAATATGATTTCTTCCTTTGTTTTATATTTACCATGTGGGAAAAGTTTTCAGTTAGCAATAATCGCGCCTCAGATAAACCTCATTGGCTACGATACTGCCACTGCGCAAAGCTAATATATTTAACATGTGAATAGCAGTGATTAGACTCTTTCAGTCTTGTTTCAAACAATGAAGGGTTATAGGAGCCACTTTGTTGTTGTGGGAAAAAACTACATATTTTGGGATGTAATTCTGGTTCCAGTTTGGGATCTACTTTCTCTCCTAATTATGTATCTTTGGACAAGGTTTGTGTTTCTGTTTTCATCCTTATTTAGCAAATATATAGGAGCCTGCTAGGTTTGAGTCCGTGCAGAAGCTAGGATATGCAGATGACACAGAATGGTCAAATACATTTCAAAAGCTTTAAGAATTAATCTAGTCTATTTTCATGATAGTGCAGATAAGTACTATTCAAAGCAGTCATTCTGTAAACTATATGCCTTAGTCTTTTCTTGATGTAGCAACAGAATGTACTGTCCTCCTTCCTTCTTTGCAGGTTTTATTATAAGGGAAACAAAAGAGAGCTGAACTAATTAGTTTTTCCTTCCACACAGACTAGTAACACATTTTCAGATAAGCACTGGACCTTAAAGTACACTATAAGTAATTTTGGTATAAAGTAACCGAAGAGTAGCTACTATATGTAAATTATGTTTTGTGCTACCCCCTCCCTTTGGCCAGTTACAGTTTCTGTTACAAGTTTTGTTTTGTTTGTTTGTTTTGTTTGCTTTGTTTGTTTGTTTTTAAAGTAATTGACAGTTTCCCTCAAAGTTTCTTCATTACACAGTTTTGTCTTTTTACCTAATTGAAATTTCTAGGTATGGAAGAGTTAATTATGTCTTGGCTCGAAGAATAGAACTTTTAGAAGAAGTCAAACGATTGCAGAAGAGTCTGGGAGTTCCAGGAGATGCCTCATACACCTGTGAAACCGCAGGTTATTTCTTCTTATATCAGGTAAAACATCAAGAATTTTAAAATCTTACTTCATTATAATATGGGTCCAGTTGGAAACTGGGTTGTGTTCTTGAGATTCTTCTTGAAAGCTTATATTTTTTTTAGTAAGTTAAAATATAGGGTATCGCCAAAGCTATATTTATGAATGTTAAGTGTGTTTTTATTATATTCAATTTTCTTTTTTAAATAACTTTGCTTGATGACTCATTCACTGAAAGACCAATGTTGCTACTTCTTAAATGTTTCCTTTTGTTTCTTGCTATTTAAAAGTTTTCACCCTGCCCTGCCTCTCCTGCCCTCTGTCTCTCCGTCTCTCTGTCTCTCTTTCTCTCTCTCTCACTTACTCACTCTCTCTCTCTTCCTTTGTCTCTCTCTCCCCATTACTGCAGATATATGACAAAACTTTCTAGCTACCCAGTAGTAACAAAATGCAGGTCTGAAATTTTATTATGTCATTAATCAGTTAGTGAAGGAAAATATACTCTTCTTTTAAAGCTCCAAAAATGAAGTCTTAGAAATAATTGTGCAGAAACTTAAAAATTTCTCTTGAATTAAAAGTGTGCTTTTGCTTTTCTTAAGATTAATTTCTGAGGTATGAAAACCAATGAGAAATAAAAAGCTCAGTAAAGTGGTCAGCTTTCATAGTCAGTTGGATGACTAATAATTTTAATGGATTAAGATATCAAATAATGAAGGTTTTATAAACTTTATTTGTTCTCATACTAATGCTATTTGTGTTTTAGATATAAACTACAACATATTTTTGAACATGTATGAAAGAATGGGCTTAAGCTCTTTATAAGCAGAAGCATGAATCTAGTTCAATGCATTCAAAATGAGCAGAGTTCGTGGTTTCCTGAGAAGCTAGGAAGACATATGTTGTCTTGCAAAACAGTCTACATTAGTCTCATACTGTTCAGAACTTTGGATAATGGTGTAGAGATTTTGCTTATGTACCTGTTCTACAGAAAATAATTACTTGTCTCTGTAAAAACTACTTGTAAAAGTAGGAGATACAATCTATAAATTATGGAGGTTCGTGTAATAAATTTGGAAAAAGAGAACTTTCACAGCATAGATCAGCAATTTTCAACACACAGGAATCATTACTGGGAAAGTTTTTCACTAGATCAAATTCCCAAGCCCTGTCGTAAGAATCTCATTCAAGAGAAGTGTGATCTAAGATTTACACATTTTTATTTAGCTCCTCACATGTTCTGCCTACCTATGGACTACACTTTGGAAAACACAGAAATTAAAGCAGAGAAAAACCTGGGAGAATTTTAAAAATCTCAGTTAATCAGGAACTGGTTGGAAAAAGTGTAGCTAGCATTATCAAACTTACAATTGAACTATATGCTGAAGTTGTAAGGTGGGCTCTCAAATAGATACATACTCAGCCAGAACTTCCTTATAAATGTGCTAAAGAGATTTGAAAAGAGTATATGAAGGTTTAAGAGAAGGGTTGACAAATGCCTGATTGATTGAAATGCTGTTAAAACTGAGATTTGTCATATGTGAAGAGAAGCAAATGATGCAAAAAATGAGAATTTTCCTTGTCCAGAGGCTTGTTTTCTTTTGCCTTCTGTTTTCTTCTCTACATTTATAGACTGTCTGGACTATACATTGAAATCTAAAATATCTGAGGTAGAATTCCATGAGAGGATCTTGAAGTTCTTTTTTTTCAGTTTTTTTTTCTCCCCTTCAGGTCCTAAGGTTACTTTTTAGAAAGAAGTGCAATCTGTCGTAACTTGGATGAGAAACAGTTATATTGGGTCAAATATTGGCTTTCCTCTTCATTTACCTATCAGATCTTGTATTCCTAAGACTTATTTTTAACTTTATTATTTAAAACACAATTGGGTGACAAAGTAAACCTCAAGTTCTTTTTTCTATAGGTCATGTCTCGTTGGGAAGAATATATCAGCAAAGTGAAGAATAAAGGTAGTACATTGCCAGATGTTGCGGAAATCTCCACTTTCTTCCCTTTCCATGAATATTTCGCAAATGCTCCTCAGCCCATTTTTAAAGGCAGATCTTATGAAGAAGACATGGAAATTGCTGAAGGATGTTTTAGGCATATTAAGAAAATCTTTACTCAGCTTGAGGTAACCGCCAGCTCTTCAAATTTTCTTTTAAAGATCGTTAGGTTGGGGTTCTCTTTTTAAAGTGAAGTAAAGGTAGAATATTCATATGTTATACATCAGATTGTTACTTTTAAATGAAATATCTGAAAATATGTACAGCTTTGATTGAAGAGATGAGCAAAAATTAAAATGAATTGTATTGTCATTATTGTGGTTTTTCTGTTGTAGAGGTCTTGTGTTTAAGAAAGCAGTACTTCTGTCAGGAAATGTAGCAATACTGTAGTCCTTTGAATAGGACTTTGAGACTGCCACATGGGCATTGTTGGGTTTCTGTGTTAGCCTGGATGAATGAGTAAAATAATTATCACCACGCAGACAAGACAGAACCCAAGGACCCTTTAGGTGTCGCCTGCTTTTACATCCCTCCTAGCAAACGTTGGAAAACTGCAGTGGTCCTGCAGAGCAGTCACATTGAGGTTCAGATCCCTCAGTAAGGTTTAGCATCAGTCCAGGTAGAAAGGGCATAGACTTGGCTTTTGTCTTTGTATCTTTAGATATGATTCTTCCCTCACTTCCTAGAACAGCATCTGGCATATAATAGGTATCCAGTAGGTAGTAATGCATATTATAGGTAGCTGGATGGATGTGTAGAATAGTAAGTATAAAGTATGATAATGTAATTAAGGCTGAGAAACAGTATTTTATTATGTTTATATTACATAAACACAAAGGAAAAGGATAAAACATAATCAATTTGTGACAGTAGCAGCCTTGGGAGTGAGGAGAGATACAGAATACCTCACCTGTATAAATAATCCTTACATTATCTTACAAACAAGACAAAAATGTTAAGGTTTGAAATAAGTATGGATGTTGTTTAGATTTGGTAAAACTTGATATTGCACACTCTGCCTGGTTCTGTTTGCCCCTTACTCATATCGTTGTCCACCTTCTGTTCTCTTCTTTGGGCTATTCTGCCATGGCTAGGTGCAGGCTGATCCTCGGAGGTGTAATGGCCCAACTTTCTATTTCAGCTGTCTTCTGGCTGGATTTAGCCACATCCTGAGACATGTATCAGGGGTTGAGAGAAAACCCAGGGTTTTTGCCTTTAGTTCGCTCTGCCTTGGATTTCTCCTTCTGCTGAACTGGGCTGCTGTGGTTCCAGCTGGCTGGGTGACCCTAGTCCCTGGGCTCTGATCCCACTGCTGCCCTGTATCCGACATAGAGTAGGGCAGTACTGTCTTCCTGTTGTTGACAATGTCAGGATTACTGCCTTCCCTGATTAGCTTCATAACTCATCTGTCCCCTGTGTAACCAATTATTTGCTCCCTTCAATATGAATATTTGAAATAGATTTTATTTTCCACGAGGGACTTTTAATAATGCAGGTACAGTGGTAATTGATGTTTTACTCACGATTCTTGTTTATGTTGTAAAATCTCGAAACAGAATTAAAAGCTATAAAAATAACGTAAGTATTTAACCTTTCACAGAAATGAGCTTGAATATCAGCCATTATTTGTAGTCAACTGGTATCTCAATTATAACGAAATTATGATGAATTAGGCTTAGTTTTGATATATTAATTTCTGAGGAATGAAGTCTGATTGACTGGCTTGTCTGATAATATGCATAAGCCATGCGTGTTTTCCTAACACGGTCCTTCCTGACCCCCTCCCCACTCCTACAGGAATTCAGAGCCTCTGAGCTACTTCGAAGTGGACTGGACCGATCTAAATATCTTCTGGTGAAAGAAGCTAAGATCATTGCTATGACCTGTACTCATGCTGCCTTGAAACGACATGACTTAGTCAAGTTAGGTTTCAAGGTATAGACTTACATATTTAATTCCTTAATTCCTTATCTAATTGAATATCGCATATTCGTATGAATAGTGAGTTTAAGTCTAATTTCTACTTCTGCAGTAATATGTCTATTAATTAGCATCATAGTCATGTGGTTGTCTAACTAGATTCTCATACTTGTTAAAGTTTTATTTTTACCAAGCACCACTTGTTTGAAGATCTCTAAACAGAACTAAAGGTATACAAACAACGTTTCACAGTAGTTTTAGTCTGGGACATCTATATGTGCTCATTATTCCCATATTCAGTCTGTAAAATGAATATTATAATGATTTTGTCATGCAGTAAAGACAAAGGGAGGGCATGCTAGCCTGTTAGCCTGTGACTCTGTTGAAATGGAATGTAATGATTGAGGAGTAAACTTTAATTTCTAGATTCACTGTGACTTTGTGATACTGACCTAAACTCTGATTTTAGTACAAGTCATTTAACTTTTCTGCAACTGTTTGTTGTTCAAAATACATTTTATGTACTGGTTTGAATTCAAAGTTAGTAATTTATTTGTTGATGAAAGTAACTGATAATTTTAAGATGTATGAGCTCATGGAAAGATAGTGCTAAATAAATTCAAAGTGTTAGAATTGTTGTTATCTTGGATAAAAGGTTCTTTAGCTGTAAGGTAGGACAGATAGAATGATTTATTAAAAGGTGGTGTGAACTTACCCCAGTGGTGTGAACTTAACCCTTTTGCAAATTATTAGTGAGAATTTTTCACCTAAGTATTTTGTTCTTGGGACTCATGTATAAAATATACTTTAAATTCAGTATTAAACCATACATATATATATATTTGATAGCAACCTTTCATATGAATTCTAAAAAGTATTGTTGCTTGTCAAATTTTCATTAATCATTTTTTACACTTAACATTCTTTAATAAAGGTTTAGTATAGTGATAAGATTTGTTATATTTTTAAGTTTAATGTTTAACGTTTTCAAACTTAAGGGTTAGAAACCTTGTAGATCTACTTAACATAAAGTAGGTAATCCCCTACTCCCTTGAGCAAACTATGTTAAAGGATTTTTTTCGTTTTTCCATAATTATGAATGATAAACCAGGGGGTAATGTGATCCCGTGACTGTGGTCAGTGGCTTAAGAGAAGCAAGACAGTAAGGGAAGAGACTAAAATGGAGATTACTAGCAGTAGTTAGAGTGGTAGAACTGGTAGAAATAGAGAAAAGTGAATAGATTTAAAAGGGAGTTTTGAAGGTAAAATTGACATTCTTTGGTAAAAGATGAGATGCTCGGGGTAAAACAGTAATGGATTGCCGTGATGGGTAAAATTCATCAGGAGAAATAGTTACCAGAAAATATTACCTAGGATAAGAGTAACAATGGGAATGACCTCAAATATATATTTATAAATTGGTTCTCCCTTATATAGAATTTTAAAAACTAAATTGAGAAGAACTAAATAGATATTGCAATCCAAGAAATTATTTGCAAGATGTTTGCAATGGACAATATGTATTTAGGGGACTGTCTTGAGATTAAAGATGTGAATTAGAGATACAAGGACATAATGATAAATGAGGCCATAAACTGAGTAATTTGTGTGTTGCTGTTTTTATCTGAAACTAATAGAGTTTTTCAGTGATTATTATGGTTATGGTGGTAGTTGTTTGCCTTTTCAGCTTTTTTTGGATGATTTTTTCCCTTTTTCAGTATGACAACATTTTAATGGAAGAGGCTGCTCAAATTCTGGAGATAGAAACTTTTATACCTCTCCTTCTACAGGTAAGAAATTAAAATCTGAGACAAAATGTTCTTAAGAATTTTGGGGGACATCAGAAAGCCAAACTGTTTAGGAGTACTATTTGTCACAATTACATATTCTCCCTTACTTCATTTTGTTTTTCATTCTATTTTAAGCCTGTAAACTAATCTTAATATAGTCGTGGGTAATTGAGTAATTTATATCGCTTTGAAGATTACTATTTAAAAATTCATGGTTTATATCTATAGAGTAGTTAGTTTTGAAATGCCATTAATTTTAATCAAGAAAATTTTTTTTTTATGCAGTTTGGAGGGAAGGTCAGTTATCTTTTCATTTCTTCTGTAAGACTTGTTTCTGTAGTTGTTTCTGATATTCTCCGAGTACATTGCTTTATTTTAAAGTTTTTGACCTAAATAGTGATATTTTTAAGAATATTTTTTACTCTACATATTTTTCACTGTGGAAGCATTAAAAGCAAAATGGGGAATTCTCAATGTAAGAATAGAGTCTGCTTTAATTTACAACTACATTGAGTTAACAAAAGTTGTTTTTATATGCCAAAGCTATCTGGAAGATGTTAATATAGTTTATATAGTATAGGTTGTATTTCAAGGGTCAAATAGACATGTAAAGTAGAAAATTGATTAGTACGAGATGAAACCGAAGAAAGTAGTTTTTCCTGTGTTAGGTTCAGAACTGGTTCTTGGCATAATTGTGGAACGAGGTGTTTACTTTGATATTTTTCCATTTCTCTTCCTGGGCACCTCTTTCTTTGTGTGCTCTCCTGATGTAATGCTGACCTGAACCTTCAGGATGTCTTTGGATTACCCTGACTGTTAGAGTAGTTGCATGCTTGCCTTCTCAATTCTTCCACCCTCCCTTGCCAATTGTCACCTCAGAGTGTCAACACCTATATTC
>PVJO010023020.1:0-26908 GCA_004026905.1 Hystrix cristata | reverse complement strand
CAAGAGCATGATAGAAAGTCAGTAATACTTTAAGACTTTTATCACATTAGTAACTTTCTTATGATATAAGAAATTCAATGAAGGACAGAAAAGTCACTGATCCTATAGCTAAATTGCTAATATAATGCAGCACTGACCACTATGACATGAAATATGCATTTTACTCTGATGCTTTAAAGTTTTCAATTTTTCTTTTTTTAGTCCTTTGAGGGATATTCCTTTTGGTGCAATTTTTACAACAAACATACAATAATATATAAAAGTTCCCAAATTGTAAAATGGCAGGACGTTGATTCTTCTAAGAAAAATAAAAGACCATCTAAAAAATAATCATGCTTCTAGACTCACATAGCAGAGAACTCATGTTGCACTACAACACATCAAAACAGACACAAAAAATCTAGCAAAATAATGCAAACAATAAAGGTACAGCATTGAAATACTATGTTGTGTTTTGTACATTTTTGCCTTTAAAAATATATATAGGCAAAGCAAGTTAAATTCCGTGTTACAGCAAGTTCTAATATGTGTATTGCGTTCCATGGTAGCCATACACTTTGTTCACATCTACACCCTGTTTCATAGTATGATTTGTCATGGGAAAGACTATGAGTCATGGTTCTAAATTTATATTTTACTCTTAGTGCAGCTGGATCTAGGTAAAATGCTTTGACACTTATCTGAAACTCAGCATACTTTTAAAATATATAGGGTTAGGGTTGGGGAAATAAAAATACAGGTATCTAGTAAGTAAAAAAATGTGACCCATCTAGAAAGCATTGTGAGGTTGTGTGGTGGTTGGCTGTGATTAAAGTGAGGGGCAGGTTAAAATTGTAAGTGGGACTATTTGCTATATAACTATGTACATGTTTGTTGGGATAGCTGTCCCATATTTTGTATATTGGAATAAAGATTTCTATAAATTATCTTAACTAAAAGTAAATATTCTAAATTAAGTCCCACTTGTAAGTCATATGGCTTCTGTCGTGGAAATTTACTGATTATAGGAGCCAGGAGGCTTAGGAAAGGGGAGGGAAGGAGATGTTGTACTATACGGGTCTTGTGGCTTCTAACCATCAATATAAGTTGTTTTCTTTCTTGGATGGCAGTAGAAAGACCTCATTTTCCTAACATACTACTCTTGATACTTTCTTTTAAAGATACTTTCATTAAAGATTCTCTCGTGAGGTGTTTGGCTGGGAGCTGGGAGGCTGAGGTGCTCAGGTCCTGGCTTTTCAGTGAACTTAACTGTGTGACCTTGGGCAAGTCACTTAACCTCTCTGTGCTTCAGTCTCCCTGTCTCGTAAAATGGGAGTAATACCTACCTGACAGGGTTGTTGTGGGGATTAATTAGAAATAATGTCTGTAAAGCATTTAAGGTTCTTGAAGAAGGCACTATATAAATATAAAATAATATCTATTAAAGTTGGTTTATTTGTGAAAAAAATGCAAACAAGGTTTGTAAGGAGATCATCTTTGAAACACAAGAAGTTTTTACTAACTGAAAATTGAATACAATGTTGTGAAAAATAATTTAAAGAATTAAACCACACACAATCTCCAGTACCTGTGGGGTTTGCCTATTAAATGAGTATCACCAAGTTTATTGGACAAATTGCATCTGGAATAACAAACTTGTTCTCATTCCTATTAAACGAAGATCATTAAGTCCTCCATCTCTTCCAAGTTGTATACAAGTAATACGATCTATGATAATAAGCTACGTTATGTTCCCTATTTCCAGTGTCTAAAACCCTCAATATGCAAAATGTCTCATTTATTCATTCATTTTTTCATCTATCAAATATCTATGGAGTATTTATTGTGTACATTTAAATAATGCTTATTTCCATATGCTTGATATATAGAGCAAACAAGACAAATTAAATATGTAAAATTTAATTACTTATTTCAAACAAGTTCTAGGAAATCTGTAAGAGCATTGTTTGAAAAGAAGTGATCATTTGATATGATTGCAAGTAATGGTTTTAGTGGTATGTTCAATGAAGACTTCTCCAAAAAGATGACTTTGGAATGGAGACCTGGAAAATGAGGAAGAACCATTTAAAAAATGGAAGAAAATAATCAAATAATTTAAATGAAAACTTTGCACCTATGTTATTTTGTTTGCTAGGAAGATATACTGCATAATGGTATTCGAAGGTTCAAAATACATTGAACTCACTTGTTTATCAGAGTTCTTTTCCTCTTATACCATGATAGTGAATACAAAAAGGTATAACAATGGTGCTTTTGACATAAATGCGTGAAGGGTAGTGTGAGCAAGAAGCAAGCTGGTTACTTCAGCAGATTCAAGCCCTGGTAACAACAGGTGTTGCAGAAGTCAGACCACAGAAGGAAGGAGAGAGATAGTTGAAAATTGTTTTGTAATGGTCTTAGGCCCCAAAGTTTTGTCTCTATCCATGGAAATAAATAAACCTTTCCCATTTTAGCAAAAGATTGCAGTTAACTCTCTGGAGAGGACAAAGTCAAAGTAACATGTCTTGGTGATACCGAGTATGGATGAGGCAGATCTAATGAGTTGGGCCAAAACGAATGGAACCAAACGTACCTACGAAAAGAACAGTGAAGAACAATGTGGACAAGAAGCAAAGGTTTGAAATCACTTGGGCAGAGAATAGTGTTTAGTCCAAGTAAAATACAAACAAAACTACTCATTGACAGTGGAATAAAATTTTATTTCAAATCTTGAAACAAAAAAAAAAATTATGGACACAACTATTTCTTCAAGAACTAATGGATATTTTGTGCCACAAAAATGAGGCAGGGACCAAGAAATCAACTAGACAAATAATAGAGCAATAACAGGACAAACAGCAAAATAAAAACATCAGACAGCCTCTATAACAAATGATTGGAAAGGAATTTATCAGCAGAATAGAAAAGTACAATGACAGTGTAATTACTAAGCTCAAATAATGTCTAACCAAGAATAACTTGCCAGTTATATATCTCTAAGTGAAAGGGAAATACTGTGGATTATAAGATTTCTAAATTTGAAAACTCTATGATTAAGTATCTTCAAAATGAAGTGGCAATTTTATTTTATTTTATTTTATTTTATTTTATTTTATTTTATTTTATTTTATTTTATTTTATTTATTTTTTTTGTGTGTGTGCCGGGGATCGAACTCAGGGCCTTGCGCTTACTAGTCAAGCACTCTACCACTGTGAAATTTTAAATGTTATAAAATTTTCTCATTAAGAACATTAAGACTATTTTTCAAAGCAGAACCCAAATATTAAATTCATGTGATAGAGTATGTAAGCATACCCTGGGAAATGATTTTAAAAACAGTACTATAAGGAAAATAATATAAAGTTAAAATTTTGATTATATATCATTGTAAACAAATTAAAACCAATGAAAGAATAGAGAGTGATTCAGTAAAACAATAAAGAAAATCTAGCAAAATATCCAAGCACATTATTTGATACATAATATAAAGACATTACTATAAAAAGTCTTGTCAAAGAAATAGAGAAAATACTAGTATGTTGGTTAATGAAATAAAATGGGACAATTGACCAGTGGTTTCATAAAAATTTCTCATAATGTTTTTTGAAATTCACATACATTACTAAAATCATTACATGTACACAATATCAGATACTTTAACCAAAAAATTGAAAGTCAAAGAACAATTGAATGGTATTTTTAATGTGTTCAATAATGCAGTACAGAGAGGAAATAGACTGAAAAAGTTTTAGGAAGACAAAAATATGAAATTTCTTTATTACTACAAGACAATTGGTCCTCTCTAGGATGAAAAAAATTGTGAGAAGATAAATTTTAGTTGTGTATAAAAAACATAAATATTATAGGTATATCAAAATAAATATTATATAAAATATAAATATTAAGTTTTAAATTTATAAATATAAGCTATATAGCAATTTTCAGACAAGTCAGGAGTAGGCTAAATGTATAAAGATGCATTAATTTTTTAAAAGTCAAAGATGCATGCTATAGTCTCTAAATGGCACTAAGCAATTAAAGAGAAAAATATAATAGTTATAATCAATCCCAAAGAAACAATAAAATGTCAAGAATAAGGATAAAAGGTAAAAGGTAAATATTAAAATAAAAAATTGAAAATTAAATATAATTAACAGTGAAGTCTAATATAAATTAGGCCCCATTCAATTAAAAGACAAATATTATGGTACTGGAAACAAACTGAAATGAAGTTATTTATGTTTTGGGATGATATAGATTCAAGAATGCAGAAAAGTTAAATTTGAAAAAATGAAAAAAAGGATTTACCAACATTAAGTAAACAAAAGCTTGAAAATAGTGTCTACCTGCTAAAAATTACTGGTAATGATAGAGTCACTTTGAAATGACAAAAGTTTAATGGGAAAATGGAAAAAAATTCTAAGAAGGTGTCTAGTTTATTGTAGATCTTTAAAGTAATGAAGCAAAACTTCAAAAGTTTTTTTTTTTTTTTTTTTTTTTTAATAAATATCCCAGGTGTTATGGTTTATGTCTAGATGTCCCCCCAAAGACTCATGAGGTGGGGCTTTTTCAGAGGTGGCTGAATCTGGAGTGTGTGATACTGGGATTAAGGGAGTGTGATTACTAAATCAATCCACTGTTTGGTTTGGCACCGCCCATATCCTAGCAGCCCAGATAAGATATAAGGGGCAGAAAGAGGCCTGTCTGCCCCTTGCTTATGTTGCTGCCTTCTGTCTGTCTGCCTGCTGCCCTGCCTTGGATCCAGCTGATTATGAACTGAATCCTCTACAAAATGTGACTTAAATAAACCTTTCTTCCCTTAACTTTGGCTATCTGGTATTTTGTCTCAGCTACAAGAGAAAAGTATCTAAGACACCAAGATATCCAAACTCTATAGTGTGAGTGTGAAGTTTTAATATGTATATCTCAGAGTCTTAAAAGAATAGGAGATTGAGTGCGCATATAAATGATTTGACTAATAGGCATATCAATATAGACATACACAAAATGCTATATCAAAATCTGCAATATATATGTTCTTTTCAAATATGTAGGAAATATTTAACAAAAATTGATAGGCTGGGCCATAAAATAATTCTCATTTCCATGGACACAGAGGGAAAAAATAACTGTCAGAAGACTTTATTTTAGAACGATTAAACCAGAACCTCTGCAGAGGCAGCCACTCATCAGCCTTTTTAAATGTTTCCTTGTGAACGTGCAATAAAGTTTGAGAATAACAGCCCTATGAGGCTTTTCTGTTTCTCAAATGCCTCTTTGTCTTCAAGTCCTATTGATTTCTGAAGATTCATCTTTTTCAATATGGGATCTTCTTAGCGAGAGGGAGTTTCTGGTATGATAATACAGTATAAATTTGAAGCTACAGTTCATTCATTATTTGTATTTATTATGAGTCAATTATACTTGTAGGTCGGTATCTGCGTGTATTTTACTATATTTCGAAAGAATAAAATTTTTAGCAGTCGAGACTGACTTATCTTCACCAAAATATGAAATTTAACTCATCAAAATTTTAAAAAACATGATCAGAATTGACTCGGTACATCTGCTATGTCCTGCATTCTTCACTGGCCTGAATAGCTATTGAATAAAGTAAGTCCAACTTCCAACTCACTTTTTGTAATGCTCTCCAGGGACAGAATAGAAAGTGTCTTATCAAAGTCATCTTATGTCCTCCCACCACTGCACTCAACAAGTTCGTTCTTCTCACTTTTACTTCAATTTAAAAGTAATTATAAGCCATTAGGTTTTCCACTGGGATTAAGATGCCAATTTATCTTCCTTGATATCCCTATCATGTTGCCTTTTTGCCTTCCCAGCTTTTTTTGTCTCTATTAATTATCTTCATTTTACATGCCGTAATCTATATATTTCATTCCTCTACTTGTCTCTTCTGTCAACTTCTGATCTTTCTCTTTTCTTCACACTTATATGCTCACTGGACATGCTGTTTATTATAATGATCAGATTAAAGTGAAGTTGGAAGGAAGGAAAGAGTTCTTTTTGGCTGTGTCCAACCATCCAACCTTAACTCAGAGTGCAAATTTATTACTACTAAATCATTCTGTTAATTCTAGCTGATACCACTGGAAAGCACACAATATTTTCTTTTGTATATGTCCCTGGACAGGCACACTTATTCATAGCTTCTTGGGTGAGTCTGTGTGTTGTGGGAATTAGAGAGAGAAGGGGGAAGAGAAAAAGGAGAAGACAAAGGCATACAGAATTGCAAGGACTTTAGGAAGTGGAAAATACCTAATAAAAAGAAGATTTAAGAATGTGAATGTGGAAAGATAAATTATAGCTGTCAATCATTATTAATTTGTCTGGAAAATGTTTTAACTGTCTGTAAACTATGTCCTGAAAGTTCAAGTTTACCAATCTACTTATCAGTGTAACTGTCAAATAAGTTCATGCTTATTTTCACCTGGAGATAAAAAACGAATCTGTGTAGAACAACTGTCCCACAAGAATGTCTTGGTGACCATCTTTATAAAATTTGAGTGGATACCTGGAAAGGAAAACTCAAACTCCACATAATGCATAGAGGGAACTAATTGTGATTTTTTTTTTCCAGTTTAAGATAGTAAATAAACTAAAGTCAAGTTATTATATGTCACATCATGCCTCTCATAAACAATACCAAAGATGATCCAAGCTGGATACTAGTTAAAGTAGTAATAGAAGTTTTTAATTATTATTCCATTGCAATAAGAAAATCAGGTGTGAATAGAATTCAGCTTTAATATTTTACAGAGATGACTAGAAAATGTAAAGGCTGGAGAATATAGAGAATGGGGTGAGAAGGGCCTTGGTAAAGGAAATGCCAAATTACAAAAAGGGGTTAGGATGGATTGGTCTTTGGGAAACTTCATCTGGGTTTGCTAACTAGTGGTTATTGAAGGTGAGGCCCTACCCACCCAGGCAGCCTGGGAAATGGGGAATCCAACTTCAAGTTTTTGCTGGAACAGAAGAAGCATTTTTGGTGGCCTTGGATTTTTGTCAGGCAGGTACTTTAAAGGGAGCAAAAGTCATTCTGAGGACGCAGAGTTGAGCTTCTAGAAACTATTAGTGTCTTATTCAAGTTTTTGTAAACGAAAGTTGAGGTCTACTTGAAAATGGCTCCGAGGATTCTGGAGAGTATGGTCAGGTAGACAATCTTTGTTGGAAGTCAGGGGAGTGGGGCAGTGGTACAGAGAGAGAGAGAGACAGAGACAGAGACAGAGACAGCGAGACAGACAGAGACAGGGAATTTTCATCAATGGCTGGATCCAGCAGCTCATAAGGCTTCAGAGACACTTAACTTCCATCTGATGACTATTTTTCCTTCTGTTTTGTCTTCTGTCCTAAGCAAAGAGACCTCCCTTAGTGACTCCCTGAACACAAAGCTATAAAACTTTCCTCATCCCCGTGGTAACTCCGGTGTAAAAGTGCATCTTCCTCTATGTAGTCACTGTACGCAAGGCAAACCTTTTCCTTGGTCCTTTTCTTTTTTCCCCCTGGATCTGATAATTGCACCCACATAGGAGAGCTTACCAGAAGAAAAGGAAATTGATTTGATTCACATTTTATGTGCCACTGGAACTTTCAGAAAGAAATGAAGAGCCAGCCAAAGACACAAAGTTGAACACTTTTTTCTGAATTGAACAAAAGGTATTATATTGTAAAACCAAAAACATAAAGGGGCTTGGTCTGGAGTAGTTAAGTAGTAAAATAAGAAGATAAGGGTCAGTTTTTAAATGTTTGTCTGCACAGATTTCTCTTTGCCTCAGATTCCCTTTTTGATTATAAGAATGATGCCTTCCTTTTGTCCTGAGGAGGATGACGTTTATATGGAAATTTCATTTCCTGCTTTTAAAACAGCAGAATTTCAGATTGATAGTTTTGCACCTGCTACTTATCAAGTAGCCTTAAATCAATGTGCCAGAGTGTAATGTTTTTGGTGGCATAGTTTTAACTTCTTCAGTACTTGACCAAAACTTTTAAGAATTAGCACTTCTCAGCTACTAATGAATTTAAACATTTCTGAGTGAAAATGCTCTGAGTGACATACGTGGTGTTCTGAATGCCGGGATCCAGTGCACATTGTGTGAACAGAGAGGGGCTGAGTCAATAGCAAAAGATAGTTGTGTTTTATTAAATAAAAAGGCATGGATGTCTTCCAGGTAACAAAAAGTGTGACAGGAGCTACAAGAGCACAGCTTATTTTTTTTTTTTTATTATTATTACACATATTTTCTGTCATGAACAAAAGACCGTAAGAGGCCCTGGTCAGAGGCAGAAGACAACACTGATTCATTGAGAATGGCATAAATCTTTAAAGGATTTGCTTTGGGAAAGTAAATTCAGAGAGTAACTAAATTATGCACTTTGGGTGAAAATCATATTTTTATTCTTTTGAAGACTGTGAATATAAAGAATTATTTTTCTTAAGTAGTGTTCTGCAATTCCACAATTCATATTGTTTTTCAATCTTCAACATAGATTTGGAAAGCTATTAGTCTATAATCTTAGCTAATTGCTTTTCTAGACTTGAAAAGAAATATTTATAAGTGAATAAGAAATCAAAATCCACATGACATCTGTTGCTCGCAGCCAGAACATTACTCATTCACTTTCATTGTTCAAAATCATTTACATTTGATGTAAAGACAATTAACTACACACATCATGAAAGATAATCACATCATTAAATATTCTTCACAGTGCCGGAACACTTTAAAAACATTACTGCAGGAAGTTGGTATCCCACGGTGAGGGCAATTTTAACAAAGTTGTACAAAAGGTGATTTAAATTTTTTGAAAATGCCTTTTTCAGATGTGAGAATATGTTTAAGGTTAGGAGGAGAATACACCCGTGCTTTTAGTCCCAACTTCAATATTATTTTTAAATACCTGATCCCCTATTTTTAGATCATGTGTTTGATAAGTATACATTTTTGTTGAAATGTTAGTGTTTTGCAAAAGAAGACAATACATAAGTAATGATCGCAGATTATACCACTGTAAATGCTTTATTATTTAGAATCTTGGTGTTCTGCTGTGGAAATGACATTTGAATTTAGTTTACAACCTACCTGTAAGGAAAAACTGTTTTAGAGGTAGGTTTGTGAGACTCTTACTGAAGTGACTATAGAAGAGTGTGGGTTGGTATGATGATGGCTTTTGTATTAAAGGAATTGGGGGAGTAAGTAGCTGGTATATACAAATTAAAGAGGGACTTGTATTTGAGCATAGTTTCAGAGGTTTCAGCCCAGGATCCAGGATTGGCTGGCTCCAGTGCAGGAACATCATGGTGGAAAGACATGGTGGAGCAAAGCTGCTCATGTCATGGTGGCTGGGAACCAGAGGAGGGGAACAGCCTTCCAGAAGGTTCCAGGGACCATATAGTACTGAACTTCGTGCCTCCATGACTCATGCAGACCCGCTCAGCAGTGTGCCTTCAGATCCAATGGGCAGCTCTCAAGCCAATTGAATCTAGCTTAATTGTCACAGTGTTTGATGAAAAAGTCCTTGGGGACAAGTGAGTTGATTTTGGAAGCATCAAGTCTTGAAGAAGCAGAAGTATCTAATTTAGCTTTTTGCCTTCAGTCAGAATGTCTTTCAGTTCGTGTAAAACTTCAGTTTTTGATTTTTGGAGATAGTGACCCTATGACGTCACTAATGATTGTTGCCAGCCTTGTAACACCAGGTACAGACGCTAAAGCTGAGTCAGCCCTTCTCTCTCCCAAATCCTATTTTTTGCTAATAGGATTTATTTCTAAACATTCAATCATACCCCATGTTATTTTTCTTTGCTCCTCCTTCAAGATCTTTGCATCATCTCTCAGCTAAGGAGGACTCAGCAAACCTCAAAAGTCTGAAAAGTTTCAAATACAGTTTTTGAAAATCATTGCTATCACTAACATTTCACCACATACGGAAATAACGGCCTTAATCTATTCTTCCAAAACTTGTTAAAAGCAAAACACAAACAGTAAAAGAATGATATAAACATGAAATGCATGCTATTTTAAATTATTGATTATTGGTAAAAATACTTATTCAATCCCATGCTAAACCACATATGGTCAATTTAAGGAGCTGCCTTCCAATAACCCTAGAGTAGATCGAAAGTACTCTAAGTTGGAAATGCATTTACTGTTCCTTTCCCAGCTGATGTTGGAGCTCAGGAAGATGGTGCACTGCAGTGCAAGCTGTTTATCTTTGTGATGACACGCTAATGAGTAGCTTGAGGTCCCTGCTCTTGCTCAGGATCATGGCAGAGTGTCATAGTATGTATCATTAGCATGGAAACAGATAAAAATTTTAAAACGTTCTTTATTGAATTCATGTTACCTTCAGCTCATCATATACAGTTGGAAATTCATTGTAAGTTGAGGACCATCCACAGAATAATAGTATTATCTGTTCATTATTAACTATAGCTATTATATTATGAATTATGACTATAACTATTAATTGATGAATTTATAATTATGAAAATTTTATCCCCGCTCAGAATTAGTATTTTAAAATATGAATTTTGATAACCCAACTATTAAGACAATGGCTTGTGTATTAAGAGAAACACTAAATGAAAAAAAGGTATAGCTGTATGTTTTCAAACCTGTGGAAAGTCGTCCTCTGAGAAGTTGTTGAAGAGTTAAGAGATGAGTTTCCACTTTTTGAAAGTCTTTCAGATAAGGGAATTTTTACATGTAAATTACTGTTTTCAGCCATCAAAACAACCCTTAATTAGTTAAATTTCTATACAGCTGTCTTCAAATGCTTTCTAAATGTTCTTATTTAGCATTCTTTTGTTTTGAAATTAGTGACTTTTATTTTATTTAAACTTACCTCTAGGTGAGAAAGATGGATTTTACTTTTACTTTTTTTTAAATGCCTTATAATTGTCATTTCACTAGTGCATTCATTCTATTTTGGAAAATACTGACAATTTTGGAAGATTTGTCTTTTAGTAGGTGAAAAACAAATCTTTTAACTCTAAATTAAATTTGTTAAGTAATTTACCAATTGTGTCCTGGTTTTCCTGGAATATTTTTAGTCTTAGCTAGTTCTCCCAGTATCATGTCCACTAAGTACTATCATTTATACACAAATGTGCTCAAACTAGATAAGAAATGACATGGTCCCCTCAATAAGAAGCAAGGACACAGTGAATCATGTGCGATAATATCCCCATTAACTATTGTTAAAAAGAGACTCACCAGTGGCCCTGGTTTGTGCTTGACTTGTGGCACTGTAGCAGAAGAGTCTGTGTCTGAACATAGAATATGTATCTTGTTTTTCTCACAAACAAGTTGAACCAGCTCTTATCGGAAACCGTGAGAGGAAGTTTCATTTAACAGAGAGCTCCCTTAGTCAGGATGTCTTTCATGTCTCTTTGCAGTCCCTATATGGCTCCTCACATAGTTCCTCATTCCCTGCCAAAATTTTTGGAGAAGCCCAAACTTGAGACTAAAAAATCTCATAAATTAATTTAAGGTTCTTTATTTCTGAATATTAATATACATCTACTTAATAAAAGTGAGACTCATGTATTTTTCTTGGCTAACTTCCCATAATGTTAAGGGAGTGTTGATATACTAATGTGTGTGACCTTATAACGCAATACACTCAAAAGTCCAGGTCACTATGTGAACCACAGTTTTGCTAAGGCAGGGGAAATTCTTTTTTTCAGATGAGTTTTAGATAAGGATCAATAAGCATGTTGGCAATTTAACTCAGACTATTTGGCTATAAACTGCCTCAGCAGGCATATGTTTCTTCAATGTGTTCACTTTAATGTGGTAAAATTAATTTGCGTTCATATGTATTGTTTCTTCTTTTTTTTTTTTTTTTAACTTAGGAGCAAATTTGAAGGTTTGGGAATACTTCCATTTTGTCCTGGCTTTGTTTCCTTCCCTGAACTTGTAACTACTTATTCATAAACATGCAGGGAAGACAGCAGGCAAACAATGATCTATCCTCAATTGAACATTATACTTCTCCATAAAGGATAAAGAGGGTCCAGGGAAATTAATCCTTGGCCCTAGGAAGTTTATTAAAAATGCTAAATCAGGAGCCGATGGCAGCTTCAATAGCTTGAAGTAACTCTCTAGGGAAACCTTTCTAAAATCCTATCAATTAAGGTAGATTTGGTTCAAGAAAAGGTAAAGATCAAGTTAAAAAAAAAGCAATAACATGGTTTTAAAACACTGCTGACCTTATATAAAGTTAAGAAACAAAAGAAAATGTTTACAGAATAGACATTACATGTCAACAAGAGTTGTTTCTGTTGTTGAGGACTCAGATCTTTTTACATGTATGAATGTGTCTTGAAATTAATATCTAAAACTACCTCTAGACTGGTAAAAAATAAAGTTTGCAGTTGAGAAGCTGATGCTTATGCAAGCATGTACATTCATGTGTGATTGGTGGTTGTCTGCCACAAATATTTGCTGTGAATGCCACATAGATTGACTCACATCTATGGATAAGACAGTGTCAACCTTGAGACTTTTCCAGTGAGGAGATGTAGACAATGTCCTGTTCATTTATGCTGTAAGACACTGAGGTGTGTATTAAATAGTATAAAATGTGATATGAGCAATATTATCATACTCTATGCCCCATAATAAGCATTTCAAAACAAGGACAGAAATCATGTATTAAAACTTTAGGAGACAATTTCAGTTTCACTTAAATAATATGTAAAATCCTTGAAGCCCTCACTCCCATGCCTACAACAAGAAAACAGCCTAACAAATATATGATGAAAATATTTTGTTACATTCAGCAGAGAATCGCTATCACACAGGCAACTTCCACACTGAAAACTGTAGATATAGTCAAAAATGGAAGAATCACAACTCATAGGGAGCAGAAGTCAATGACGCTAGTAACAAGTTGGAGCAATTAAACAGTAATGGACAGATGACTACATGCTACTTGGTGTCTGTTTCTAGAGTTAAAAATTTCAGAGGATCCATAAGTATTAGGAGAGGTCTCCCACTTTCTTAAATCTTATCACTGGAAGCCCCGCCAGCTTCTCCTAGCAAAGACTGAAAAAAAAAAAAAAAAAAAAAAAAAACCAAAACTCCTACTTCCAGCAGGGAAGGGTGTGACGGCATGGTGTAACAATTTTCAAACATGCTCACAGCATTATATCCTGCATAACAAATTGCCTTGAAGGAAATTACTGTAGTCTGATCTGAGCTTGAAAAAGAAGAATTAGAAAATTCCAGTGAGACATAGCTTCCAAATCTCTTATGGGGGAAGAAAAAGGGTAAGAAAAGCATTTAAGAGTTAGTACATGCATGTGCATGCAACACACACACACACACACAAATAGTGTTTAGTCACATAATTATGGTAGCTTTTCTTCCTTAATACCTTACAATCACATTGACAGAGATCAATTATAGTAACAGTGGATTACAACAGAAAGAGGTGTGAGATGTAGGAAAAATTTTAGGACAACCTAAGGACAACATGGGATATAAAACAACACTAGAGGAAACAGAAGTTGTGATGTCTCAACTACAGCAATAAAACTCTGTCCAGAAAAATATAAAATCTAACCAAAAAAAGCCAGTTTTTCTCAGTTCTTATTATCTTAGTCTGCTTTCTTTTTCTATAACAAAAATATTAGTGATTGGATTATTCACACAGGGAAGCAGTTTTTGGGCTCATGGGTCTGTGTTGATGGTCAGTTCAAAAGTGGGGGGCTGATACCTGTGGGTTCCGGGAGAGGGTCTTAGGCTGCAGCATAACATGGTGGAGCACTGTGAGCGGAAAAGAAATCATTAGGGGTTCCCATCCTGTAAAAGCCTGCTCTCACAGTAACTGACAGCAAGAACTCACTTGTGACCACAAGATTAATCCAGGCCTGTGAGAAATAATGCAATCCCATGAGACTGACAATCTCTTAAAAAATCTCACCACCTCTCGACACCATTGCATTGAGAATTAAATTTCAACATGAGTGGTGGAGAGGACAAACCATAACACAACCTGATAAATCATGGTCAAGTTTTTATTTTTTCAATTATAAATCATGCTAAAAGGCTAGAGATGAACACAGGCAAATGAAATAAAGCAGGATTTCAGAATCAAAAATGGATGAGATTTCAGATTTATCAGACAAGGAATTTAAATGACTGATTGTATGCGAAATGCTGTAATGAAAAAAATCAACAAGATACAAGAATATACACCTGATGTAAACAAATATTTTAAAACCTCTGATTTATCAAAATATAATGCAAGAAAATAAACAAGATACTGAAGAATTAACATGTTTGATAGGTTCGTTGTTAAACATGAGACACATGAGAAAAACTCAGTGATATTGAAGACACATTAAGAAAGCATAAAAAAAAAAGATGAACATGTTTTATGTACATGTACCAACTCCCATGAAGCAGTCATTGTAACCACTATACACTGCAAGCAGGTACTAAAAATTAAAAAGAAACTTCCCACACTGAAAATCAAATAGAACTCCCTCCAAAAACGGAAGAAAAATAAGAAACATTTCAACTCTTCCAAGAGTGTAACATCTACTTCCTGAAAATACCAGAGAAGATAAAGACAAAGACGAGGAATGAGCAAATGTTGGGTAATGTGAGGTCAAGCCAAGTAAAACATCTACAAAAGAAAACATAATAAATTATTAGAAAAATAATCCTAACTCCATTTACTGGGAAGACTGCAATTAATTTAAAAATCTCAGTATGTAAAAATAGGCCAATAATCACATCAATAAAGGAAAGATACAGTAAGGGATACATCCAAATAGTAATTGTATAACCAGAAAGATGCTTTGAATTTTCTGATTTTTTTTTTCAACCGGAAATATATTCCCTCAAAGTCTTTGCATAATCGTCTTTTTCTCATCATGACGAAGTCAAATCAAATGTCATGTACTTAGATTGGTATTTCCCTCCACCACTGTAAAAAAGTCTTCCTATGAGCCTCTAGTCACTTTATCACAGTATTTCTCCCTAGTTAATTAAATGATATTTGAAATTAATTATTTTCATGTATTTGTCTCAGACCACATTCCGAGAGAATATTTGTCAGTGGCTGAACTACTATCATTTTGCAAACACATAGGGTCATATGACTATTGAAAAATCATACGAAGTGAGAAACAGGGAAGAATCAAAAAATAATCTGGTTTCAGAATCCAGAACACTGTGTATTTTCCCATTAATCTACAAAGACCAAAGAAGAAATTTCATTGAAGGGAAATGATAAACTCAGCTTTGGATATCAAAGGTATTTGAAAATATTTTTGTAGAGATATCTAGCAAGTATTTGAAACTAGCATTTAGAAAAGTATCTAAGACTGCAACTATAGATTAAGGAGTTATTTCATTAAACTACCTCAGAATATTTAGCAGGAAAATATTCCCCAGAAAAAAGAGAAAAGAGCTTCGTGTGGTTTAGATCCATTATGTCCCTTAAAGGTTTCGTGCTGTCTTAGGTGGAACTTGCGGAAGGTGGCTGAAGACCGGGGTGATACAGCTGACCCGCTAGGAGGTGGGGCCAGGTCAGAGGGGCGGTTACAACGGTCATGACCCGGAAGTGTGTGTTTCGCTTCTGATCCCTTCTCTTCACTCTCTGCTTCTTGATGTGTGCGGGTTTCCACCAAGTCCCTCCTGTTTGATGAATTTGGACTGAAATTTCTGAAATATGAGTCAAAATAAGTTGTTCCTCCCTTCAGTTATGGGTGTCAGGTATCGTGTCCCAGCATGAGAAAATAAGATGGGGTTCAAGAATGAGCGAGAATAAATGAACATAAAAGGGACTGGTCAGTGTTATGGTGAGACAAGCCTGTAACAACTAAGAATAAGAAAATGCAAAAAGTTTAAAATATTGGTAGAAGTTAGGAAAAAGTTTGTATGGTGAGAGAAAATCTGAGAGAAATAAGAATGAGTGAGGAGCAAAATCTTCCTCAAATACCTAGAAGAACAATTAGAAAACTTTTTTAGAAACAGGAGAGAGAAATGTGTTTTAAAAATAGATAAAAAAGAAGAAGCCAAAGTAGAAGTAACATACACAACAAGGAAGGAAAAATATGAGCAAACGACTAGCTTAGAAAGGTGGTAAAAGAAGATATTTGGTTTCAGAAATCAAGACCAACTTTTAAAGCAGGAGAGTGAAAGCAGTGGTGAGCAAATGCACAAGTAAATTGTACTTGAAGACTGGTGAAACTAAGGTAGTTTAGGCCAAGTGACCTCCACTTTCAAAAAATTAGGTGGAACATTTCTCTATGAAGAAGAATGATACTGAAAAATGACACTGACATAGGATGTAGAGGAGGCATAGACAACTTTAAAACACTCCTACAGGGAGAGAATCAATATGTGATAAATAAAAGGATCTCTGGCAGAGGTTTAGAGGTAGGAGAGATTAATATTACACGGTACCTACCACGTGTTTTCATGAGCATTTCCAGGAATAAGGGGCTGAGCGAGAAACAGTAACCGAGTGAAGTCACAGGCAGTAACTGGCTTAGGAAGCAGGTAATTTTTGTTGTTTGTTTTTACTTTCCTAAGTTTTAATTCAATTCATGCTGTCTTTAGTGGCACTTCCTTCTATTTATTTTCAGTGGTTAGAAATAAATAAACGCTCTTGTTTCTCTAGTCCCCTTACAAGTCTAACCAAAAAAAAAAAAAAAAAAAAAAAAAAAAAAAAAAAAAAAAAAAAAAAAAAAAAAAAAAAAAAAAAAAAAAAAAAAAAAAAAAAAAAAAAAAAAAACTTTGAGATAATGTTCCTAAATTTTTAAGATTTATATCGTCTTATTTTACTTAATATGTAAGAACTGCAAGAAAGTGTTGCTTCTGTCTTAGTGAAGAAAAACTGCCAACAAATGCAAACTCCTAACTTTGCTTGAATCCATTAGCAATCAGAGCTTATATGACATCAAATAAACTGAACTTGAAAGTGTAAAAAGTTACCATGAAAAGATAGGAGACACAGGAAGTTTGCCACCTTTGGAAAATCATGGAAAATATCTTGGTTAATTAGCTTTCCCATCTCTGGGACAAAATACCTGACGTTCACAGTATCAAGGAGAGGTGTATTTAGCTCAGTCGCCAGTGGGTTCAGTCCATAGTTAGGTGGCTCCAAGGCAGAAACAGCATGTCAGAATTGCGTGACCAAGGAAACTTGCTAAACCCATGGCGGCCGCAAGCAGAAAGAGAAAGGAGAAGACTGGAACAAGACCTGCCTTGAGCCAGCCCTCCATTCAGGCCCTGTTTCCTACCAGGACATGATCTCATTGATGGATTAATCCTCTGAGGAGCGTAGAACCCCATAATCAAATCACCTTTTGAAAGCCTGCCTTCTAAGCACCTCAGACTCATGCAGTACGCCTTAGATCTAAACAGTAACAGTATACAAAATGATAAAGAAGTGTAGGATAACACCTTGGAATCGTTGGAAACCCTGGATTCAAAGTGAGTTTATAGCCCACACCTGTGGACACGTGCCCACACAAAGGACTGGAGGAAAGGCTAAAGAGCTAATACAACCCTTCCTTGGTAAGATGCACAAAGCGATTGGCTAGTGTGGAAGAAAGACACAAAGCTGTACACACTTCCCTTAGAAACTTTGCTCATTGCAGCAAAAAGCTTTAGCCCAAGAAAATAAACTTCGCCAGCTCCGAGGTCAAGTTTATTGCTTCTGGGGGTTGAAGTGGATAGAAAGAGCACAAACCTGCATGCTGGGAGAGATAAGAACACTGTCAAAGACAGGATGAAAGCAAAGATGCGTTCTAGCCAGAGACATTATAGAAAAGAGTTGAAAAATAACCAAATAAAAATACAAGATGGTGAATTTAATTTGAATTTCAAATACAAGACAAGCTTTGGTCTAAGTCTGATGTTATACTGCATGGGATGTATTTGCATGGACACTGAATTCCATGAGATGTACCCATACTAAAAATTATTCAGCATTTATCATCAATTCTAATTTAATGAAGAATTCTGTATTTTTTGTGGCTACACTAAGTAGAAACAAAAGATCTCTGCCCATAAAAAAGGGCAGGCACAAAAAATAATCTTGAGCATACATTCTATTTGCTGTTTAGTCAAAATATACCTAACACCTGACAAGTTCTGAGCAGTGAATCAGTCAGTGTCATTTGGAGTATTGGGAAAGTCATTTAAGTGTTAGAACTGCTTTCTTCCATGCCCACATCCAGACAATGCTCAGCACAGAGCATTGAGCAAGAGCTAAACCCTAAACCATGTCGTGTCATCCTCAACACTAGCCATTCAGCAGCTTCCAGTCTCATTCATGACTGCCAATGCTCTGGAGGCCTGAAGACCCTGTAAGGTCTAGTCCCTTCGCCAAATTCAGATCTACTTCAGGAAAAGGCCCTATTGCTGTTTGTCAAATTTGCCAGTCACATTCTCATTTCAAGACTTTTGGGTTTGTTTATCTGCCTGCCAGAAAGTTTCTTCCAGCTAGCCACCCAAAGCTCCTTCCTTCCATCCTGTTGTGTTTTAAGTGGCATCAGTAAACTGAGACTTTTGATAGTGGTGGTTGTTAAAACTGCACCAGTCTTAAATCCATCACAATCTACCCCATCATGCTTTATTGCTGACTACCTAACACTGTTATAGATCAGATCCTCAATGTCCCATAAAGGCTCATTTGCTGAGGCTCGATCCCCAGAGTAGCATCTTAGTGAGATAGTGAGACCTTTAAGAGCTCCTCCTGGGAAGTCATTAGGTCAGCGAGCACATGGCCTTGAAGGACACTGTGCGGTTCTGGCCCTCTTCTTGTATCTCTTTCTCATCCTAGTACTTTTGTGCTGTGTCACATGCTCCCAGCAGGATGTACCTCCTCACTACAGGCCCCAAACCTAAGGATCAACCTATTGTGGACTGTAACCTCCAGAACTTGAGTTGGAACACACCGTTTCTCTCCAGAATTATTTCAAGGATTTCATTTAATGATAGAAAGCTAACACCGATTCATGTGTTTATTTTACTTACGTTCTGTGAGTCATTATTAAGACAGATATTAGGAATTCTTTGTTTTGTTCAACTCTAGATCCTAGACATAGGAGAGTAAGAAACATAACTGATGCTCAGTAAATATATGTTGAATGAATGAATAAATGAATATATAATTGAGAAAATGAATGGGTGCTTTATAGCATAAAATTGAGCATATGTTGATCCAAAAAAAAAATCTGTTTTTTTTTTTTTTTGTTTTGTTTTTTTTTGGTGCCGGGGATCGAACTCAGGCCCTTGTGCTTGCAAGGCAAGCACTCTAATCACTGAGCTAAATCCCCAGCCAAAAATCTGTATTTTTGTAATATGTTGTAATCAAGCCTAGAGATGTTGATGCAAGCGTGGTACATTTATATGCATTTACTTCTGAATATTCATATATTAGAGCATGACTTTTCTTGATTCATGTGCTGCAGTAAACCCCAACCCCTCACCAAGCTTCCACACTGATACAAAATGCTGCCTCTGATGGGCCACACTGTGGTCCTTTCATACTAACACTCATCGTGCTAAAATATGTGCCTGGCATCTAACTTCTGTGGAACAGCTTCCAGTGACGAATAGGAGTGATCCCAAGGCAGGATTTAAAATAAGCAAATAGGTCAAATGTTCAACTTACCTGCAATATTTTTAATTACTTGGCATATCTTTTTAAATGAATGTTCAGGCTCTATCAAACCATCGTGACACTAAATTTAAATGAGAGAACTACCAGGAGCCCCATGTGTTTCATCTTTTTTAATGCTTCAAGTAAAATGAGCCTTTTGATTTTTTTTTCATCATGAAAATGTCTCTAAAGAGTCAATGGTTTAAATGCAAAGTTCTTCCCTTAAGGAAAAGGTTCAAAATTTTCATTTTTCCAAGAGTAAAATATTACTTTCTCACATGAAAGTTTTGTCTATTTTATTGCTAGAGTTGAAAAAAGAAAAAGTCTTAGAACTTCTTTAATATAGCCCAATTCATCAAACTGATTCTTTCTTGCTCTAGGTTATTCCTCACTGATATTCCCTTTGGTTGCGAGAAATTTCTAAATTAGTGTTTCATCCAACTATGTGGCACACATTATTTAGCAAACTATTACTTTTCATTTGTATTCATTATGTGTATGTGTACTTTACCATGGTTCAGTATTATAATAACCATAAGGCGTGATTTATATTGTCATAGATACGGAGATACAAGTATTTCAATTAAAAATCAGCATCTTTTATTTGTACTACTTTAAAGAAAAGAACTTCATTAAACATAAAATGTTACTATTTATTTTAGTACTGTGTGGATCTGTACTGTAATACTAGTCAACAATACCTTTCAGCATCTTTCTTTTTTGGTTATGGGCTTATATTTTTTAAAATCTATGTGTCTTTTCTACCTCAAAAATTGTTATTTAGTGTCGAAAGAGAAACCATGTAACAGTAAAGGAAGTAACTAAAACAGTATTTTCAAAAGCTTATATTCTGTACAAATTAATTATACTGTCAGATAAGTAAAAGTGGAAATTCAGATCCTTATAGGTAATTTTTCTTAATTTTCATTTTTTGGGGAAACATAAATAAATGCCTTAAATTTTACCCAGTTACCAAATATAAATATGTCCTTTTCAGTGTTCATCCCTTTGAGTGAAATAACTAACTTTCATTTCAAGGACTATTTTTTATCTCTAAATAATTATCATGTGAATACTAACTCAGTGTTATGGAGGACAGGGAAAGAGAGAGAAAAATACTATCAAATTCACAGATGAAAGTTTATAATCATTAAATAAAAATATAAAATATAAATAATATTTGTCATTTATTTCAAAAAGCTAACTGGTTAATTATTCAATTTATAATATTTAACAGTATAAATGCTTCCATGCAATGATACTATTTTTAAACTTTAAAATAGAAAAAAAAAACTATATTAGCATTTAAATACATTGAACTCTAAAACATCATTTTTATAATTCTGATTGTCCTGTCAGTGATAATTAATTTTATACATCAACTTGGCTTGGCCATGTACCCAAATATTTGGTCCAAACCAGTCTCAATGTTGCTGTGAGGAAGTTTTTTTAGATGCAACTGACATTTAATCAGCAGATTTGAGTAAAGCAGATTAAATTTCATAGTGTTCATGGATGTCATCCACTCAGATGAAGGGCTTCCAAGAAAAGAGTCTGAGGTCTCCTGAAGAAGAAGAAAATTTGTTTCCAAATTACTTTCATAATGCTCTTTGCCCCTTGGCAGATTTTAGAGTTACCACCCCTTACAACTGCTTAAGCCAATTCCTGAAAGTCTGTGTGTGTGTGTGCACATGTGTGTTGTTCTATTTGTTTTGGTTCTCTGGAGAACCCTAACACACCATCTCACAGTAGTCTCTACAGCAAATATCCTTGGCATACTGGCTGATGCCATGTCTCCCGTTTCCTTTTTCTAGTCTTTAGTCCTTCGGATCTTTTCCCAAAAGTGCTTACCATTTTGGCCACCAGATCCTTTAGAGGAAAGAAGAACACCTTGAAATTTTGGTGATCTTTCACCATTATAAATTCAGCAGTGGAAGAATGGAAGAAACTGGAATGAAAATAAAACAAATAATATGCAAAGTAATCCAGAAAATAATCAGCTTTAATGGAAGAGTGAGGATCTTAACATCTTAAAGGGTGGACACAGGATAAGAAAGGTAACTGACAGGGAGAAGAGCAGACACCAATAACAGCAATATCAATGCAATAAGTAATTCCACAACTTTTCTAAATGTTTAAACTGTATTCAGGAAAATAAATTATCTTCTCTTTTTCTTTCTGATTCTTCAATATCTTTTTCTCCTAGGATTCAGAATCTAGGCCAGTAGTATTAACCTTTTTTCACCTTTAGAATTTGTACACCTTTTCAAAGCTAAGCAGAGAATTGAACAAATTCAGTATTGTTCTCATTTATGTATATGTTCTGAGTGATGAATTATCAACCTGATATTTATATGAGTATTTGTAATGTTGATTTCTGCTAATATTATTACACATGTCATTTGTCACTTTTAAAATAACACACATTTTAAAATATTTGCCATCATTTTTATCTCTTTCCAATCTGGATTCATAAAGATTTTCTAAGAGGATGTAATTATTCCAAACTGCAAACAGCACTGCCAATATGTACCAACAGGGTTTGGAAAACTAACAATATTGTTTCGGCTTTGTGACTGCAAATTTAATGGATTGCTAAGGAGATACATTTTTCAATTAGATTATTGATAGGAGAAATCCTGAAATATTATAACATTCTAGTCAGACTTTAAATTACTTAAAAACTTTCCTTTATATAGCTATTACAATTAGATACTTTCAGTTTTCTGCATGTGGCAAGCCAAGTTTTTCCAGCACCATTCGTTAAAGAAGCTATCTTTCTTCCAGTGTGGGTGTTTGGCTCCTTTGTCAAAGGTGAGGTGTTTGAGTATGTTTAGAGTTGTTTCTACATCTTCTAGCCTGTTCCGTTGGTCCTCAGGTCTATCTTCCTGCCAGTACCATGCTGTTTTTATCACAGAAGCTTTATAATACAATTTCAGATCAGGGATTGTGATGCCCGCTGCCTTGTCGGAGGGAAAAGAAGGAAGGGAAAAAGAAAAGAAGGGAGAAAGGGAAAAATGTAAAAATGTAAATAAACGTGCTGTAAATAGGGAAGAGTAGAGGAATGGAAAGAAGGGGAGGGGAAAAGGGGGGAAACAATGTCATATACAGGTACTAAATAACCATGAGGAAAGAGATCATTATGTATACAATGTACCAATATATGTTCTTGGTGTAAAAAAAAAAAAAACATAGATATGTTTAAATCAAGGAAATATCTGGAAAAAATAAAAGTTTTTGAATACATAAGATTCAAATGAAATAAACTGTTTGTGGAACATCTCTTTGGGAGTGGGGAAGGTACCAATTAGGAAAGTAAGAGGAGAGTAAAACAGAATTACTTCACTTAAGAACCAAGAAAGAGTGGGAAAAAAAAATGTTGCACTTACCATGAGTCCAATTTACCAACATTCCTAGTCTAGTCCTCTTATTGTTGCTTTCCTGATTTTTTTTTTCTGATCACCCTGGAATTTCATTAACATTATCTAAATATTTCTATTTAATTTTAGCAAGGCTTGTAATTAGTACCTACTTTTAGCTTTATCCTAAAAAAAAAATCACACTTTAACAGATTCAATATATTGATTGCACTTTTGAATACAAGTTGATTTGTTTTATATATCACCGACATTTTCTTATGTACCTATTATTGTATGCATGGCACATGTAGAGAGATACTGTTTTAAGAGAATCCTGGCTGAAAAAAAAACTGGAGATTTCAGAAACACTCTAGAATGTAGATTTCACAGCTCAGCATAGCAAATTGTTCCACAGGATAGCCCTGGGCTTTTAAAAGCTTACTTACTTATTTAACTCATGCTGGAGATTGAACTCAGAGGCTTCACACTGAGCCACACCTCTATTTTTTTTTAATTTTTTAAAATTTTATTTTGATCTTGACACACTGCTAACTTGCACAGCTTTGCTGTAATTTGCCAGCCTGGTTCAGTCTCTCAAGAGTCTTGGGACTGTAGGTGTGGGTCACCTTGTCCAGCTCAAAGCTCTTCTTTAACCCAAAATCTGTCTGCTTTTTCCCTTCCTTCCTTCCTTCCTTCCTTCCTTCCTTCCTTCCTTCCTCCCTCCCTCTCTCCCACCTTCCCTCCACCCACCTCCTTTGCACTGGGGATTAAACAATTTAGGGCTTTCACTCGGAGATACCACCAACTACCCCCCCCAACACACACACACATACTTGTTATTTTGGAGCAAGGAGTCACTAAATTGCTGTGTTGCCCAAACTGGGCTCAACACATGATCCTCCTAGCTCAACATCATACAGTGGTGGGATTCCAGGCGTGAGATACCACACCAAGCCGACATCAGTCTGTTAATGCCACATGAAAATGATACACATGAATTAGCATTTATCTACTTGAAAGTTATATGAGGAATATTATGACCATGAGTGGATAGGGATTAAAGGGACTTCCAGTTTAGAAAATACTTATTACTTACTGATACTTATTTATAGTGATGATTGTTTATGTTAGTTTTCTCAAATCATATGCTTAATTATTTAATCTAATTTTTTTTTAAGTTGTGTAGTTGAAATTACTAACCTTCCTCCTCTATCTCTTTCTTACAGTGGGAATCCAGAGCAAATTTACCTTCCTGTAATGTTCTGAGTATTTTCTGTTTCTATCTCTGCTATTTACTTATTTGTATTCACTTATTCATTCATTCATCCAGTCATTTTTTTCAGCTATTTTTTGATACTAGAGATGGACCCCGGGGGTACACTGCCACTGAGACACATCTGCAGCCTTTTTATTTCTTCATTTTTAATTTTGAGAAACGGTCTCATTAAGTTGTTCAGGCTGGCCTCATACTTGCAATTGTCCTGTCTCAGCCTCTAGAGTAGCTGGGATTACAGGAGTGTTCCCAGTTTGATATAATTTCTTTTCTTTCTTTCTTTTTTTTTTTTTTTTTGTGGTGCCGGGGATCGAACTCAGGGCCTTGTCCTTGCAAGGCAAGCACTCTAACCATTGAGCTAAATCCCCGGCCCCTTGATATAATTTCTATCAAACTCCCCAGTGTTGTCTTCTACTTCAGATTCTATAATTTCATCTTCAGGTACTCAGTATTTTCAGATAATACTTGGAGGAATTTAAATAGAAGTGCTCTTGCTTCCCTAATATAATTTCAAGGTTTTGAATATCTATATTATTAAGTAAAAGAGAGTTACTAGAATTATTTTTTTAATAATCTAGAAACAAGTAAAATACATTTAGTAAAATCAGAGACTCATACTAGTTTAAATTGACAAAAGGACATACACAGGCCTTGCATATTCTACAATATGCATTGATGACCAAGGTTTTGAATATTTCTCATTTTGTATGATTCTAAGAAATAGACCCTATATAGACCCTGTATAGACCTTAAGAAATAATTAACCTCAGTACATTTGTGTATGCATGTGTACACCATATAATATCTTCTGTGGATACAAAACTATATGCATGTGTATTTCTTCGCATCTGTAGAAAATTGTAACTCTTTCCAGTCATAATCTCCTACATCAGTCATTACTTAATCAACCAATTAGCTAACATGAAAACTTGTTTTTAAGAGATGACACATGACAAAGACAATGTTTTGATCCAGTCTCCTCATTACAATGGTTCTTCTGACAAGCAGAAATACAAAATTACTTTTTTTTTTTTTTTTTTTTGGTGCTGGGGATCGAACTCAGGTCCTTGTGCTTACAAGGCAAGCACTTTAACCACTGAGCTAAATCCCCAGCCCCCAAAATTACTTTATTAAAGGAAAATTATATTAATTTATTGTGGGAAACTTAAATTTGTCTCATTAACTTTTACCAGTTCAGAAGACTTTCAGGAAAATACTTTAGAATGTACGAGTCTCAGAGATATTACTTAATGATTATTAATGTACTATTATATAAGAGTTATAATAATCAGATATTGTATGTCAAATAAACATAAGAAAAGTATTCTTCTTGCTTAGTAGGATAGACCATTAATGAGTAAAAGCTGAAATATCTATATAGAAAAAAAAAATAAAGTATAAGTTATTCTTCTTAGTGTCTCACCTATATGTGTTTCTCTTATATTTATTTTCTCTTACTTTTCAGAGGGAAGAGAAGACATTTAGGCATGAACTTACTTGTAGGGACCTCAGGTGACCGTCAGGACAATATTACATTCTTAGCCTATTTGTTTCTGATTTATTTTTCCCAAATATCCTGTCTGTGCACTTTGGATTCCATTTGCTCTTTCTTATATCTAGACTTTAATCATTCTCCTTCCTTGGTTTAGTCCACATAATTAAAAATACAAAGAATAAGAAAAGGAAAAAATACACTAAAACAATTTATTCCTTCATATTTTTTAATTTCTTTTCTCCCTCCTTGGGATAAAACTTGTGTTTCTTAAGGCCTAGGGACTACAGAAGATCAATAGTTGTGTGTTTAATGAGCAAATAAGTTCCTTCCCTTAGTAATGTGTTTATTTTAATCATTGCCTAGGGGAGAGTTTAGAATAAATTAAATACCTGTAAGGGTAAATGGACATCCCAAGTACTCCCATAAACACATAATCATTTCTACGCATATAGGAAATAACTTCCCTAAAATATTGGAAAATAATAACACAAATACAATCAAACAGGACAAAAAATTCCTTAAGTTGAATGACAGCGTTTTATCATATTACCCCGGACAATTCTCATTTTACTGGACAGTGATAAGAAATCATTCTTGCTCTCCTGTTTATTGGATGAATTGTGACTAGAAAAGAATAAGTTAACTTAAAACATTAGCACATCCCTGAGACTTAGAGTCAAATACATCCTTCTGGCTAAGATTAAATTGTTTATATAAAAAATTTCAAACTGAAGAAATTATATAAATTGTATTTAAAACACAACATCACCACGAGGCATTACATTTCCAAATGGAATATATATTTGTTTTATTGTTATTTTCTCATTAAAATCATATGGAAACAAGATGTTCCATTTGAAGTCAACATAGCTTTGCAAACTGCACTGAAATCAAGACATGGAAATGCTCTTCACCCCTAAAAGTCCCTTCCTGTACTTTACTAACTGATCCTCTCTCTGTGTTCCTAAACTATTTTTATTTCCAATGCTACAGAGTATTTCTAGTTTTTTCTATGACCGATTTAAAGAGAATTAAATAAATGATATTCTTTTGTATCTAGATCATTTCACTCAAAATAATATTTCTGAGAGTCAATGTTATCACATGTTATTCATTTTATTTTATTACTTAATAATATTTCATTGCATGAA